>WURT03442636.1:0-16397 GCA_009936505.3 Holothuria glaberrima
CTCAAGGTAGGAAGCTTGGATGAATTTCAAACGTAGTATGTAGATGCGTTACAGTAAGAGGAAGAACCCTATTGTTTCTGGTGGGGGTCAAAGTTCATCTGGGGTCATGGGGGGTCAAACTCATAAAAAATTGTGTTCACGATATTTCAAGAAGGGAAACTGTGACAGTTCTCAAACTTAGTACATAGATGCCCAATATTAAGGGGAAGAACCCTATTGTTTTTGGTGGGGGTCAGAGGTCATCTGGGGTCACAGGGGGTCAAACTCGGAAAACCATGGTCTTTATCTGGGTTCACCATGCATCAAAAAATCAAAATTTCCCAAGAAACCCTAATATCTTTAAAAAAAATCTTCAAAAATTTTCAAGAATTTTACAAGATCATCCTCTGGGGTCTCCAAAGGTCAAAACGCAATATTTCACAAGAATTCTCATGATCAAGTACGAACACAAAACTATATTTTTCCAAGACGTTAAGATAGCATTTGACCAAGTGAGTGAAAGAAATGGGATAACATGGCATTTTTTGGAATGAAACAGACATCATCAAAACCTCAATGTATTTTTGCATTCTGGTTTAAAGTAGTTTTAAACTAGCCTTCAGTCATTACAGACATGACATGTGACGTCCATAACTTTTAAATCTAACATCCGTAACAGCAATCAGAGGGTGTTATTTTAACAAAAGAAATGATTTTTACAATATTGTTGTTTATGTTTGTATAGTGTGTACTTAGACCAACTTCAGCAGGGTAAGAAATAAAAGATTGAACATTTAACTTCACAGAGTTTGGCTGATATGTCAGGAGTTTCAAAAAGCCATGTCAAAATGTGTAATGTCCATAACACTCGTTATTAACACTCCTATCTAATTAGCTGATAAAGTTAAAACTAATCCTACTTTGGTATCTTATACATTTGAGTGTACATTCAGAATAAGCAAAAAACAAAAATCGTGTTTTAACCGCAGGTGTGTTTGTTTACTTGCTAAACGTAGCAAACATCCTGCAAGTGTAACATCCGTAATGATGGAATTGCCCATTTTTGGACTTAAGAAAGTTTAGATTGAGACATTTTCTAAAGTGAAACTTCTCATTGGCTATTATGATGTTAAAGATTACATTGCAAATTTGCTTAAGAGAGATTGTTTATAGTTCTAGGCATTAAAGTACTATGAATCCAGTATGTTGTTTTGATTGTTTAGTTAATTTTCACATGGTACTTGTCAAATGTTAAACTTTGGTGTAAGTTCATAGGTCTATCAACTTAGATAACCAGCATCAGCTTGTATTAACTGGTCATCCCCTCTTTCCCTGAAGTGCCAGTGCAGTATTTCCAACTGGAAACACTGCAGATTTAAAGATTTCTCTTGCCAAATGTTTTGGGGGAAATTGAACTACTAAGAAAGATCACTGAGGTCTATGTTGGGGTCTGCAGAGGCTGCTGTTATGGCTGTTTTCATTATATAATATGTTAGGAAGGGAATGTTTGTATCATTTTATTTTTTTTTTATTTTTTTGGGGGCGGGGGGTTGGGGGCAGGGGGCCCTTAACATCTTTCAGCCTTATGTGAGGGGTTGCCTGATTTTTTGGAATTCTGTCAGACTGGTCGCATACAAATATTTTTAAGCCCCAACCTCCACACCTGCCACCCCAGCATCCCCCTCACCCCACCTCCACCCATCACCAAAAATTTTAACCAGGATCTTTTGAAATTTTATGTAATTAACTTGCTTGTCACTGACAAACTTATTTCACATGAGGTCATGTTTTGCCAACGCAGCCATGTTGAAGGCTACGTGAAAAAGAATGTTTGTTTTTAAGCCACACCTATGAGCACATGTAGTAGTGACATATGCATTGTGTTATATGAACTCCAGGTGCACCACTGTGTAACTTCCATAGATTGGTTACTTTATGAAAACAACTACCTTTACTTGTTCCTCTAAGGTGGCAGCTTTCTTACACTGTCACTAGAAACATGACACAGGGGAAATTGATCTACATGTTAGTCAATTGTGAAGCTGGGAAAGCCCTGTTTGGTACATCCAGTTCAAGTACTTAAAGTCCATTAGAGACAAAATGCAGTCTACTCACTTTTTAATTTTAGGACATCAGCTTTAGTCTTACAGATATTCTGTTCTCATTAAAAATACTATTCATGATGGTTGAAAATTAAAGTGTTGGATATTACATGTAAACCATGGAGTTGTTCTACATGTATCTTACAATTCCAAAAATATTATCACATGATTAAAAATAGCCAAACATTAATGAAAGTACCAGGATATACTAGTTTATATTTAAGTTGCTGTCTTTGTTTGTCTTTAAAGAGCCTCTGCCAGCTACATATGCCTTTATCACTCTAATCTTCATTTAATGAACTCAGCAGAGGTACTGGGTGGGCATTTTTAGCTCAAACCAGCTCTTTTGAGCTATTGTGATCCGTCACCATCACTCTGTCTATCTATCTGTCTATCTATCACATCTGTCCTCAATTGCCTTTAATGCTCTCAGGGCACATTCGTCGAAGGATTTTAACGAAACTCGAAACTCCTTGAACATTGGGCTACTTGTCACGTTCAAGAAGTTGAGGTCAAAGGTCATTTAGGGGTCATCAAAGGCAGATATGTGAATATCTTCAGAATGCATCTCCTCTCACAAATAGTGCTGTATGTTCTTAAAAGTTGGTCATAACATTTCTTACTTAGTGGTTCTTTGAAGTAATACGCAGATTTTTTATCCAAGGTCATACGAAGTCGTTAGAGGTCAAAAGGGTGAAATATCTTTGTGGTGGTATTGCTTTGTGCCTGTTAGTCTGATATTTACCAAACATGGTTTAGTTAATCAACTTTTGAAGGGCTTCCAGGGGGGTGTAAAAATGTAGGTCAAAGGCCATGCAAGGGTCATTTGAGGCCGTAGTTGCAAATATTTTGAAGTGCTATTTTCTTCTAGATGCGTTACAAAGTAATCTTCAAGATGGCCTTAGAAGGATGATTAGCAAATGCAGGTTACAAATTACTTTCCCAGTTTGGGATGAAGAATACTTTTGATACCTTTCTAACCAATTTTGTGCCACCCACCTATTTTTACCAGTCTCACAAAATCAGTTTACTACCTATTTTCCTTTGTACTGCACTCTCTTTAAAACTGTCTGTCTACAAGAGATCAATCCTGTGAGGTTGTTAAGGTTAATTTAAAGGGAGCTGCTTAATGGGTATTACAGTACCATTGGGTATTTCCATTGTGTATTCATTGTCTGAGCATGGGGTGTGTAAGGGTCAAATGACAGTACTACACATGGTATTCAGTATATGAACAATTTCTATAGGTGTGGTGATGTAGAAGGTCTAATTACAAACAGCCCTATTAACTTCCAATTCAAGTATGTATTGCTGGAGGGAATGACTTTCTTGGCATCATAATTCATCATCATGCACAAGTTGTAATTGGCAATATCTGTATGTTGCAATCAATTACATTTTTCTGGCAAAGGACAAAAATGTAAAAAAATTCTCCAAAATGTAACGTCCGTAACACTTGTGAGTCTAGTTTAAATTACCCAAATTTTGTTTTTCATGATTCATAGGATAACTCATCAAAAATTAGCTTTGAATATAAGGTATCATTAAAACTGGTTCATTCTACTACATTTTAGGAGAAAAAAATGCTAAAAATGTTACAGGCATTACAGGTTCCATGGAAAAGGTTTGTGTAAATTTGATGAACCCAACCCCATTAATGAAAAAGAAATTATCAAATCTTTTGTACTTACTAGAGAAGAAGCATTCCCCAGCATTATTCAAAATACATAAGAGTAATCCTAGACCACTTTTGGGTGGTACAGTGGAGACTTCACTTTGGGCCTACAGAGGGTTGTTTTACAGTAAATTTGCAATTTCTCAAATTTCCCACACTGGCCATGTATAAAGAGTAAAATAGTAATGAAAACAAGTGAACACAGGTGACACCAATACAAATTCATAAGGTTAAGGTGCCCCCCTAACCTGCAATTGATAAAACAAAACTGTGGAATCAACTTCAAATTTTGACAATCATGTCCTCTTTGGCATGGAATTGCCCAAATGCAAACTCCATAGTAAGGCCACTCCATTAATGTGGCTGTTCTACAGACTAGACATCTTAAAATGAATGACGACAAATATGAATTTATTATTTTTGGTAGCAAGACCCAATTACCAAAATGTATTACTAACATTCTTACTGCTGGTGACATTCCCGTGCATAGGTCTGACAAAATTGAACTACTTGGTGTGTTTCTGGTTGAGTCACTTAATCTAAAGTATCACATACCTATGAAAGCATGGGCAGTTGCCCTTGCTATGTCTAACTTAAACAAGATGCGTCAATATCTTGACAGATCAAGTTGCCTCAAACTCGTTAATGCTATGATTTTTTCGCATATGGATTACTGTAATGGCCTGTTCTTTAACCTTCCAGACTCTATGCTACATCCTCTCTAAAGAATTCAGAATCTTACTGCTAAATTAATTCTCGGTCATTCCAAATTTGACAGTGCCTCTGAGGCTTTGAAAGAGCTACATATCCTGCCTATCAAAGCTCGTATTGAGTATAAGATTCTCCTTCTTTTGTGTAAATGTCTTCACAATTTAGCTCCAACTTATTTATCCGTGTTGCTTGAATTAAAATCCCCCTATTATTCTACTAGAACCTCAGAGGGCTTACTTCTTAAGGTTCCTTTTACTAGTCGCATATCTTTGTGGATGGTCCTTTTAGAGTTGCTGGCCCAAAGCTTTGGAATGCCCTACCAATCAATATAAGGCATTCTTCGACTATTGTTTCTCCTAAGGGTGCTTTAAAAACTTATCTTTTCAATAGATCTTTTTCTTGACTCTTGTTTTTGTACAGGGCCATTGAGTGTGGTTACACAGGAATGTGCCCTATGTTAAGTTTTTGAACCTTAACCTTAGACATATTCTGTGTTTTAGTGCACTGACTGATCTACATTTTTAACTTCAAATGATGTTTGACAGGGCCTCCACACTTTTTGAGATGATGGTCTCTGAGAGCTTTTAGGACTTTTCTTGAGACCAAGATGGTCATTTTAAGAGTCAAAAATGCAGAATTATGTGGGGGTGGATGAAATCCTCATCTTTGCAAGGATGTACTTCGCTTTGTCCTATACATGCACCACCATTATGTTCATCACAAAACACTCAATGTACATGCAAATGTGTGCATTTTTGAGTTGATTCCTAACTGAACATAAAATCTTATACTGGACTCTATGTGACTGCAGTATACACATGCAGTCATATGGGGGTATCATGTCAATGATCAGTCTTGCTGACCAAATCTTTGATTAAGCTTGTATGGATACAGTTTATAAATAGCAATACTGGTTTTTTAAGTTTTAGGTCTACTTGTAAAGCGTCTCTCCATGTTAATGGTTCAAGAATCACAACGTGCTCAAAAACTTAATCAGTCATCGCAATGAATTTAAGGTAATGGTCAACATATACCATTTTGTGAGCTATCATGAACCCCCCTGAAGTTTAATTAACCATGGATGTGAAAACCTTGCATGGAAACCATGTTTTTCAAGCAGATCTTCAAGGATAAATGCTTCAACATAAAATCTGAACAGTCATTGGTACTGACAACTAGCCCACCATCTTCAGGGCTGCATGATAACTTTTAAGACAACTTGCCCAGTTGGGCAAGGAGCTTTACTTGCCCTGATTAATTTTTTTTATTTGCCTTGATATGACTGAAATTGTACGGCAACATTCATCATTTCTGCAACTTAAAATTAAAGACATGTTTCAGTATTTTACAGGCAATAATTTTAGTTCTCTCAATCTTGGTAATATGACTGTTTCTTTTTCCACCAGCAAGTTAACTTCAGAAGTGTCACTTGCCCAATCAGACAAGCTGTTATGATCTTGGGAGAGCTTGCGTAAATAATTTTCACTCATTCCCCTGATACTAAGAAAATAATTACCATTGGCAGTAGTCTTCACATTGCTGGGTGGTTCATAGGTATCAGCATGCTGTGTCATAACAAGACAAAAAGTAGAAAATTAAAAAGACAGATATCAAAAGTTTTATAAATTACAATGACAAAGAAAACCTATAGGTTTCCTTGATGGGGGTGTAACAGGGACACTTGATACCACTGCTTTGATGTGGGTGTAAAATAGCCCCCTTTAACTTTAGTCAGGAGTTTTTCTGTTCTTAAAAACCACAGTTCTGTGAGTTAGCCAAAGATGGTATGAAACATAACAGGAGCCTGCAAATCATTTTCATATGCAGTGTGGGGTATGAGCCTGTGATTCATTACTGTACATTATTGGGAATTACACCAGTATTCTCAGACCAATTGACTACATGGGATTATCATTCATGACCCATGCTTCCTTTGCCAACAATTCATCATGGGCATGTTTCTGATACATTATCAGCTCTTAGTGCTAACTTTCAAAGGAAGAAGAAAATTGAACTTATTTGTAATGTGTCCTATCTAACATCTATTTCTAGTGCATTTACAATACTGCTGTTCTGTGTTTTTGCCTGAGAGGTTTACATTCATGAGATGGCTGTCTGTAATGAGCCCTAAATGGCCAGTTTTAGCAATAATCAGTTATGTGTACCAGTAAGTTCTCTCACTAGATACAGGCCTTAAGGGCATTGCTACATCACCCTTCTTTGGTTTCTGGCAAAAACCCTGAAAGCAATGACAGTGCAGTCACACGACATATAGAGAACCTTTTGTGAGTGGGAGAGGGAAACCCCTACCATTGCTATCACTGACTAGTTTAATACAGGATTCCCACACCTTGAGTAAAAAAAAAAAAGAAAAAAAAAAAATCCATAACCTATCCATCACCATTTCACAAAAAATGGCATATCTATGATCTTGTTCTTCAAAAATCTAGGATAAAAATATGCATTGTAAATGCACTTTAACAAAAAATAAAAATGGAATGGTTTTCTACACAATTCCATGACTTCTGTCATTTTTACAAACTGCAAAGACTTCCCTGTTTTATTGAACACAGAGCTCTAATGTACAGCTGCTGACTAACACTTCTCTACTTATCAATGCTAAAGGCACATGAGGCAGAGGACAGGGGAAGGGGGGCTGGTTTGACAGCTGGGATCAAACCCCAGTTGGGTCATACTACAGACTGTGAAATTAGAACCATTTGCTTTCTCACTTGGTGCTCATTGTAAGAGATTGTAGGAGGAGTACTAGAAAATGTGGTATATTTTAAAACTATGAGAGGTATTAAAACACTTGCTTGAGAATCTTAACGAATGACAAGAAGATGAGAAACGTGATTAACACCAAGAGATCATTTCCAAAGCCCTACATTATGTAAAACCCAGATAGTATTCAAACATTACTATTTACTACTTGTCAGATGGGAGAGGATAAACACTAAATGACATGACAGAAATACTTGGGATGGCTAAATAAGAAAAATTGGCATCTTAGGTTATGTTTCTCTGTTTTGGTACAATTACAAAGTGAAGAAAGGAAGAGTGTTAGAGCTATAAAGCGCGGGTCACACTACAGCAATTTTGGATTGGATTACGGTCCGATTTTTTTTTTTGAGTTTTAGTTAGAATCTACTCCATCTCTGGTCGGAGGGAACCAAAAATTTGCCACTCTGTGTAAATATATGATTTGTATCAGAGGACTATATATATGAAATGTAACCTAATTATTTCATGACGTCACATCGACAGAAAGCTTTTATCGGGCTATGCATGTCCGAAAAAAGCTGTCCATCGATGTGAAGTCACAAAATGATAAATATACATTTTCTTTTTCATAGTCAAGTGATACAAATCATATATATAAATATATTTACACAAAGTGGCAAGTTTTTGGTTCCCTTCGACCAGAGATGGAGAAGATTCTAACTAAAACTAAAAAAAAAAAATCGGACTGTAATCCGATCCAAAATCGCTGTAGTGTGACCCGCGCTTAAGACCCATCACCTTTCAGAGAGCTCCTCTCTAAGTAGTACTCCTACATGTGTCTCTATCATTAATCCAAGAGTTGGGTATAATGGTTGTTGATTCATACGTTTGGGGAGGGGTCGGGGTTAGGGTTCACATTGTCTTTCGGATTGTCTAGTGCTGTCTTTGTCAGCTTATGCTTTAAATTATCCATGTCTCTGCTCCTAAGTTTCTTCAATCATTGCTCCATATTAAACAAATTTTCATTTTGTGGAGATGTTTACATCCCATCCCTCACAACAACTGTCACAATGTTATAAATGTGTATCTCTAGGAGCACTAATTGAAAGAAATTGCATATCAGGGTTTCAAACACATACCCACAAACCATATCCCCTAAAACTGTTAAGTTTACCATGTCTGTCAAATGCTTCTCCTCTGTCCCTTTAAGCAAGGAAAAGCTTAACAGGATAGCTACACTTGCCTTTTTCTTCCAAACACATTGGTGACAAAAAAAAAAAAAAAACCAATACATCTCACACCTTTTTTAAGTTTACAGTTCTAAAGGGTGATAGATGGGTACTACAAAGTGTGTACCAAATTTGATTAATACTTTCACTAACCAACTGTTCCAGTCCTACAGGCTAGGGATGCTCTTATGACCTCAGAACTGTTTGTATATTGTTATCATATTACACAATGGCTATTGTGTACCTACATGTTTGCTTATAGATGTACAGTAATAATTCTGACAGCATTGGCTGTCACATGACTTTTTCCCAGAATCTGTTGGAGTTTCATTTTATAATCATCTATGTTCCGTGATACCAGACATAAACATGGAATTTCCTAAGGTACCAGTAGCTGTTTAACATGTCATGCGGACGTCATTCTTCTAAGCAGTCATGACCTGTGAAAACAATTCCTGAATCCTAAATCAGGATTCAAAATTAAGAGTGGCCGTGGGTGGTTCACACTTGCAGTAGCCACAATGGCCCCCAGAAAAATGGTGAGAAAGGCAAAAATATCAACTGACAGTCCATAAAACTGTTTAATACTAGGCAGAATCCATCATTGTATCTGCAATTAAACACTTCATGGATTTGCACAAAACTAGAAACTGTCTGTTCAACATGTAAAAAGGACAGTACACTGTCACATACAGCAATTTTGGAAACTGGGACAAAAAGTAGCAGAAAAGAACACCAGGACAGCAAACAGGGACAGGTGGAACCTTTGACGGGTATAAGTTTACTGTGTCATGAATAGACTTCTGTTGAGCAAAATTTTGGATTAGATGATGATATCTTGCTGGTCATACTCATCTTCAACCAGAGGAAAATTACTTCCTGGCCATTTCCTTGATCAAAGAAGGAAATGAAATGAAGTAATTCCCTGGAAGTGTTTTTTAAAGCATGGTATCAGTTTCACAACTTAAGCAGACTTTTATAAGTGTTTGAATTATCAAATATGTTTCACTTTATGCAAAATTAATTACTATAGTAGCAACTGACAGAAAGTTACTGTCTCACTAACAAGCAGGTCAACTTGAAGTTATTGGGAAAGCCACATTTTGTGAAAGGTGGGGGGGGGGGTGGATTATGCTGTGGTCTGCAGTTTATCAAAGACTGAGCACTCCTTTAAAAATAAAATATGTTCCTTATAATCAATGTAGAATTGAGCCCTGGGTTCCACAGAGGTGCCCAATGTCCATTTGCAGAAAGCAAGCTGGAGACAAGATGGTGCTATCTATTTTAAGGTATACTTGAAATTCTCAATAAAGTATATACATTTAAAGTCTTATGTCTGGAAACAGCCTTCTTTCCAACCATTTAAGGAATATATTCATATTATAAAAAATCTCATATCCAGACAAAAGTGGATATTAGAAAGTTCAGACCTGATTAAGTAACAACAAAGGAAATAACACTTTAAAATGGCATGATAGCATATGGCTCTAAGTCTGAGAAAAAAATTCTAAAAAAATTGGAAATGGGCCTTTTTAAATCTACACTACCAGCAAATTTCTTCCAGTATCTCACCTTTCAAAAGAAACACAGTGCTGTAACCACAACACCACATTAAAGGGGATATGGCATACCAAACCAGGGAGCTGCTTGCAACTCCCTCCCCAAACATATTTAGGAATAGCCCTAGAGTTCTAAATACAGTTGATAACTGCACTCTGACTGCCATTCATCAAACAATATGGTTCCATTCTAGTTGGTCAACAAGGACTTGTACAGTCAGTTATGTTCCTAATTAAGCTCACACACAGAGTGTGTCAATGTGCTGTAGCTCTGTCTTGGGGGTGTACCATGGTGCACTACCTCGATAGTACTTCCATGGGTGTTCTAGACAGGTGCTTTCTGTTTAAATTGGAGGAGGGGCTTAAAGTAAACTTTAATAGTTGGGAGAAATTTTAATGAGTGGGATGAGATAGAGAACCTTTAACAGACAGATAAGCAGCTCACTGATAACAGATAACATTCTACATGGTAGAAAAGATGGTAGCTGTTTGTTAACTGGAACAGCATCTTATAAGGCATTCAAGTATTTTGAATTGGAAGAGAAGGAGAAAATAATCTTCTACAATTAATTAGTGATGTTGACCAACAAGAACATCCTTATAGAAGATGCAATGGACAAGGTCACCATAAAGTACGTGTATCACTGTATCACTACTAACTGTCCAATACTTGCTGTATGTCTGACACTTGCTATCACTACGACGGAGGCACAAAGTGTTAGGACCAATCAGGGTTAGGATTAGGGTTAGGGTTAGGGTTTAAGCTAATCAGAGTTTAGGCTTCATGCATATGCATGCATCAAAGCGGTCAAGTGCTCCCATATGAAAGCGTACAAATTTTCACAACATATTGTGCCTCAGTCATCCTCCTACATCCCTGATGATACCAATGGGTGAACTATGCACAGAATAGAATAAATGCTGCTCTATTTGGCACAAAGAAAAAAAGAGAAACAACATCAACAATAATAATTTGTTTTAATATAGCGCTTTACACTAACAATAAGCCTCAAAGCGCTTTACAAATATGACCCCTGCTCAATGGTAATTCATCGTAGAGACAATCCTTTCGGTGCAGCAGAAGTTCTAATGGCTCACCCAATTACAATTCACCCCAGAGGTACCAAAGTTAACCCCTGGGTGGAGAGAAGAAACTGATAAAAAGCATCTTGCCCAAGGACACAACACAATCACCCAGGCGGGAGTCAAACCAGTAATCCTTGGATCACACGTCTAATACCTCAACCAATAGGCCACCACACTCTCAGTAAAGAAACCTTACTGAAACACGCACCTACAGTAGCTGAGACTCCCACTTAAATAAATGCAAAACAAGAAAATAGGATAACCTTACCAAAATATCTTTAGTTGGTTTATCCCTAGCATGAGGTGGGCGGTAGGTGGCAGGCTTAGGAGGCTCAACTTCTTGCTTGCTCTGAATTGGTAATGGTGACTTCACCACTTTAGGGGTGAAGGTACCCTCTGGGTATGTTTGCCACTGGACCTCCCAGAGTTCATGATTGTCCTTGAGGGGATGATCATAAAGGAGGGTGCCGTTGTAATGCCATAGCTTAAACCTGGAAAATAAAAAATAATAACTGCATTTTTATGGCGCCTTTTACGTGGGACCCACATGTCAAAGCGCTTAACAATCATTACCCCTGGTCATTGGTAACTTGTCAAATCCACACTATATAGTGCACATCCCTTGCTGTTCATACCCGGCACACTAAACGGTAATTCCACTTCACCGTGTCCCCTAGGGGACTTCCCATAGGAGCAGCTACATACAGCGAAACACTATATGCCACAGCTTTTATTCACTCAGCCCCACCACTGGTCCCAATGGGCCAAAGCACCATAGTGACTTTACGCTATTGTATTAATACCTGGAAGAGTAGAGAAAGAAATCAAAGTTTGGTCATATACTGTACAATAAACCAGAATGCATTAAGGTTTTGATGACATTCATTATGACAGGTTTCTACTTTTTGGCAGCCTAGAAAGGCTCAAGTGTTTCAATAAATCTACTTCGTGCGTTTATTTGTTGCACAATTACAAGGTATTAATACAATAGCTTAAAGTCACTACAGTGCCGTGACCCAGTGGGACATGTGGCCGAGTGAATAAAAGCTGTGGCATTTAAAGCAATGAAGCTTTAACAAACAGGTTGGAGTTTGATACCTGGCTGGGTCAGAGTAAAATGGATTTTTCATCCAAGAGAAATCTATGGTTTTCCCAACTTAACTGGTCACTGAAAGGAACCTAAATTAGACATACAATGTTCAGTTGGCTGCCACGAAACATGAAGTTGTAATTCATGAGCCATAGGCTTCCTCCACATTTGTGGTCGCTTAGCGACGTAATAACAAAATGTGATTGTCATCTTCTCTTTTTTGGAGGTTGCTCCTGGTTCTTGTCAATCCCCATGAAGCAGGGGTATCTTCGTATAAAATAACACCTGGTTTCAGTTAATTTTATACAGGCTTGGTTATACCACACTTCAAAGGCAAACCGCGTGTTTGGTCTAGTGGTAGATCATCCGCCTCTCACGCGGGAGGCCTGGGTTCGATTCCCAGGTCGAGTCATACCAAAGACTTTAAAAATGGAACCTTCTGCCGTTGTGTGTGATGCTCCGCATAAGCAATGGAGTAAGGGAAAACAAGCCAGTGAGCCACAACTGGAAAAAAGGCCGTGGCCAGCTCGGCTTGAACCAATTGGTTGGAAACTGCGCCGTTAAACCTCATCCAACTAACTAATTCAAAGGCAAACACTCATCAGCCCAAAGTATACTTTGTGTGTGGGGATATCAAAATTCTCAGTTGGCAACTGCTCTTGGATTGACATCAAAATTAGAAACTTCAAAAGATTCAAAGGAGCTCACATTCCACATAATACAGTGTTTGGATTACACACTATAGCCTTGTATGCCTACCAGGACATGGCCTCAAGTAATAAAACAGGTTTGTATCTACACAAGAAGTAGCTTTATACACTTATGGGAGGAGCTACAAGTTGATTAGTTGGGAGATTTGGAACTGTTGGGGATGACAAGAATTGCCCCATAAGTAAAGCTTACAGTGACATGAGATGATATTTGACCTTCAACCATGTCAAAGGTCAATCATGGAACACTAAATTTATCCATCTTATAAATGTGTTTTGAAAAGTGATATTCTGATGAAAACTTGATCTTTGATTTTATATGCTGCTGATTCTAAGTGAAAACCATTTATGATTTAATGCTTTGTGAACTGAAGCAAGTGATATACTTAGGAAAGTATGGAGATATGTCAGGTTTGTACAATAAAACAAAGAAAATGCCAAATGTCAATCAGTAAAGTACCAACTAGCAGGTCGAATCATACCAAAGACTTTAAAAATGGAACCTTCTGCCATTGTGCGTGATGCTCCGCATAAGCAATGGAGTAAGGGAAAACAAGCCAGTGAGCCACACCTGGAAAAAAGGCTGTGGCCGGCTCAACTTGAACCAATTGGTTGTAAACTGGGCTGTTAAACCTCATCTAACTAACTAACTAACCAACTAGCAGGATGGAACTCTTTTAACAAAGGAGCTAAAGAAAGAACAAAGGAGTATTTCTTAGTGACAGTAAGGGTTAGTAAAATGACAATGGATTCCAATGTTCCTTTAGTGTATCATAGGCTAGTGCTAAAAACGGTGGTCCTGTGAAGAGATAATGATTTCAAGGTGAGCAATTGGGATACCTTTTATCGCTCAGAGAGGACAGCCTACGGCATTATTCTCAAAGCAATGATAGCCAGTTGATAAACATGCTATATAAAGTCCAGGGCTGTCTCCCACAATGCAACACTACAGATCAACTGAACAGTTACTGATTTTACTGTAGTGGGTTTGTAAAGGCAGCTTTTTCCAAAGGTGTTTTAAATATAAAAATATTGCTTTACTGCTTTGTGCAAGAGATTTCTCTCAAAATTCAACCCTGTAAATGACACTTCATTGCTTCATGAAGCCATTACATTCTTACATTTCTGTTTTCTTCCATCACATTTATAAAATTAACACAACAAACAATTTCACAAAGCTTGAAGACTTGTGTGGTAAGTTCAGTTCAACACTGTATAATTTTCCTTTTTCTGTATCAATAACAATAAATTTTACCACACAAAATTAACATTTTAATTTTAATATCAGTAACAGTCTCATCTTTGATATTAAAGGGGCATAATTTTTGAGTGCAGGACATTTTTTTTTAATGTTGTGTGCTTTTCCTAAGTCTATTCTTTTCTTGTAAAATTCTGGTTCTCATGATACTTCTGTACATGTTGTCTTACTATACAACCCAAAGTATAGGGCAAATGCAGTCATCCCAATTTGAACTTGTATACCCTGGTATCCTAGTTCATGATTGGTTCTTTTTAATCATGTGGCATTTTCTTACTACGAGACAATATTGTTGTTACTGAAGTATTATTGACTTGCCTAATCACACCTTGGTTTACCTGGAATAGGCAAAACTTGAAGGGCAATTCTCGTCATCCCAGACAGTTCCCAATTCTCCCAAATAAGTAACTTGTAGCTCCTCCCATAACTGTGTAAAACCTCCTCCTTGTGCAGACACAAACCTGTTTTATTGCTTGAGGCCATGTTGATCTGGTGAGCACACATGGCTATAATGTGCAATCCAAACACTTGCTTTGCATTGTGTGGAATGTAAGCTAATCTGCATCTTTTGAATTTCAACTCTGATGTCAATCAAAAAGCAGTCACTAACTGAGAATTTTGATACCCCCACACTAAAAATATTATTTGGGGTGACGAGTGTTTGTCTTTAATTTCTCAAACACTATATAGGATATTTCAAGTGGAAATAAATGTAGTCTGTAACATTTAGCTGATGTCTCAATGTAAATAAAGGGCAAACTGCCTTCTCTTTTTACATTCATGCTCACCAGACAGTTTTGGAAGGTATATAGTGACATCTTACTCAATATGATGTCAGTTTCAAAATGATTTGATTTTTCACACTGTTGTTACCTTTTCACATTTTTTGTCCATTTTGCTTGAAATTTCATGAATTTTCTGGAAGGAACCCTGTTGTATCCACTTACCCATTTCCTTCCCGAAGCCTGGGTGAGCAGGTTGCAGTTGCAAAATGCTCACCATCTGGGGACCACAAGAAATGTGTTGTATCTGGGGCTGTGGTAGATCCAATCTTGACCAGCTGTTTTCTGTCCCAGAATTCCTGTGTGAAAAGACAGACATTGAAACCGTGTTCCATATATAAAATTCTGAAAGAATGCAATAAACCACTTTAAATGACAAAAGTTACTTTTCATGCAGTCTGGTAACAGAGCTTTCTAGTGCACTTTATATCTGACATTCCTATCCTTAAATATCCTTTGTCAATGTAACTAGGATAGGTGCTGAAAAGAAAGATATATGTAAACAACCTTTGGAAGGGGTACTTATTGGAGGGCAGGCTAGTATTGAAGGCTGATGGCCACTGAGAAACCTTAAATCTCTCTTTAGAACGCAGAAATAAATTTGCATGTCCTTTCATATGAATTACTCCTGGTTTGAAAATTAATTGCATTATCTTCTACCACTAGTGGATGGTGGAGCAATAAACAACCACCAATGTGGGGGAAGCCACAAAGACTGATGAATTAGAGCTTCACATCTGATGAATTCCTATCCAAAATTATGGAATAAGTCTTTACAATTTAACAGTACATTCTCTTTAGTTTACGTCAGTGTTAGCATTAGGCAGTGGGACTGCGTGATTCCCATAATTTTCCCAATGATCCCCAAATTTTTAAAGTAGTTAATGGGAATTTTCCACACCTGTTGCGAAAAAGTTGACTTTTATGCTGCAACTTATGAAGACTCTGGGAATCAAAATCCCACCCAAAATCTTTTGGAAAGAAAGGAATTGGCTCCTAAAATTCTGTAACCTAGTGTCAATACTGGTATACATATCATACAATTACAGAGCATAAAACTTTACAGATGAAAAATTTGCACTAATCTTTAGTTACAAAATGAAAAATTGAAACGAATTATAGCATTTACAAGAACTGAAAGCCACTTAGAAATGGTCTGGTATTGAAATTACAAAGAAGAGCTAAAGATCACTTTTGTACTTACCATCTGACCTCTAAGGTTCCCAAATCCAGCGAAACAAATGAGTAAACATCTAATTAAGGAAAGCAGAGACTGGTTCCACAAAAAAGAATGAAATCTTTCTTTTAGGTGAAATATCTCATCTTACACTGATAATTACATCCCCCCTACTCTGTGCCTTTCATACAGGCTCATTTTAAGCCTCATACAATTTCCAGGATTCAGAAGGCTATAAGGAAAACAATCCAATCAATTCTTGACAACTTTATGAGCATTTCATGGTCACACAACAAGAGGCAGATGGACAAACTT
>WURT03442746.1:0-22512 GCA_009936505.3 Holothuria glaberrima
GATAGCTAGAGTAGCAACTCTAGGTGTACAACAAATTTGATGGGATTATAAACAGGGAGTTGATAGCTAGAGTAGCAGCTCTAGGTGTACAACAAATTTGATGGGATTATAATTAGGGAGTTGATAGCTAGAGTAGCAACTCCCTTGTAATTTTTTATGAGGAAACAACTAGTACAAGTCAAAATATACAGTTTGAACTTCTGTCAGAATCACAGTTTGATGTACTGCAATGTTTTGATAAGAGTGAAGGTAACCAAACCAGTCATAATCACTCTAACGTCTGTCTACCAAAATGACAATCTGTCATCTTGTGAAGAAAAAGTGACAAATTAAAAGTGACAAGTTACTGTCAGTGTTTAAGACAATGTGCAGGGTGCATGAGTTTATACGTAACTTACTTTTTCAAATACAAAAGGGTTTTTCAAAAGTTATATCAAGAATTATCAGTTTGTAGTTGAAATTAGGAGAAATGTCGAAACACAATCATTTAGCACTGTTTACAATATTGTTTAGACAGCATTTTGCCCCGGCCATGGCGGCATCAGAAATTCCTAGTTAACAAAAATGTGTTCATTGTCCTCAGTCACCCCTTCTCTTGTAATAATGAAACTCTCCTACTGCTGTATAGTACCACCCCCAAAAGCTTTCTAATCTCACTCCAAACAGAAACAATTCCCCCTGCTTAGTTGATCTATCCCCTCTTCCAATTTAAACCAAACTTCCTGTCTAGTTCCTCTAAAATAGAACCACAGTAGCCTGCACTGAGTTTAAATTGTTCAAGTCAATATTGACACAGTGTGTGTGTTAGATTAATTGGGAACACAACAGTTTAAGTCACTGTTGAACAACCAGAGTGAAACTGTAATGTTTGAATGAATGTCAATCGAAGTGCATTTATCAAGTGTTCTTAAAAGTTTAGGGTTATTCCTTAATATGTTTGGGCAGAGAATTGCCTGCAATTCCCTGGTTTGGGAAGGGGAGGGGGGTGCCATATCCCCTTTACAGGGGAAATATTCTCACCCCAGACAGTTCCAATTTTCCCAACTAAGTTAGTTCTAGCCCTGCCCAAAACTGTCTTTAGTTTCTCATTGTGCAGACACAAACATAGTTTATTGCTAAAGGCCATATCCTGGTGAGCATACAAGGCCTTAATGTGTAATCAAAACACTCTGTGTGCATGCTTTGTAATATAAGCTGCTCTACTGTACATCTTTTGAATTTTGGAACTCTGATGTCAATTAAAGATATGTCACAAACTGAGACTTTTGCTTCCCCCAAGTAAAAAGTCATACTTCGGGTGATGCTAATGTGTTTGTGGTACAAAAACTATCATACCAGTCCCTTTAAAACCATGAATCTACATCGCCCCTCCTTACCTTCTATTTACCTATGGAACCCTCACCTAGTAGTTTAATGTAAGATAGCGTGGTAGCTTTATTTTCAAGCAATAAGGTTCTCACAGAAAGAGAATCGGTTATTCAATTTGTCACCCAAGAATAATTTGTCTATTAAACTTTCAAAAGATGCCATATGTACCTCAGTTAACACTTTATTTTGAGGAGGTTAAACTCTTGCTTGAAATATTGGTGAGAATGAATGATGAAATAATGATTAAAGCTACTGTCATTGCATGCAACATTGGTGCCTTTTAAACTCAATAATTCCTTTAAAGACAATAGGCAGTCGCCCCAAAATTTCCTTTGAAAAATCAGCAAACTCTTGCAAATCTCCTCTTTAATGCATAACAAGCACCTTTGAAGACATTTTGAAAATAACTCTTACAAACAATAGGTAAAGCAAGGAGACATTCTTCTCGAATTTCACAATTTACGTACAGAAATATTGTCACATGTTCAAAACAGGCCATTCATGAAGTAGAGTGACAGGGCATACCAACTCTGATCAGGGTGACTGCATTTTCCCTTTAAGATAATCTACTTAAGTTTACTTTGCAGGTCTAGAACATTTGTTTTGCATTTAGTTAGATACCTGGACTGGAACACCCCATTCCCTCAATGAGGTGGCTCTACAATAGGTGTGTGTGGTGATGGGGTGGGCTGAAATGGGGGAGAGGGGAGGAAGTCTGCATCCCCCTCCAGATTGGGAGAAAATATTGAGAAAATTTTCTCCTTTCAGGGAAAATATGCTCTTTTGGTGCAAGCTTGTGAGGATCCCTAAAAATTCCTGCACAGGTGGTCAGCCTCCATTCCCCTTTGAGAGTATTCCTGTAAGCTTATGGGACTACTGTAGGTCTGCAACCCTCTTTCTCCCTCTGTTTAAGTCCTAGACCTTTAGAGGTCTCCTTTATACATAGGGCCTATATTGCAACAAGGCATTGACTTTGTAACTGTTACTGTGGATTTTATGCTGTATTCACTTTCACAGTTCTTGAATTCTTCATCTAAAATTCTTTTTCTTTTCCTGTTGAGTCCTTTAAGCAGGTGTAAGTTTAGCATTTGACCACAAAAAATACAAGTTGTGTGGGATAACAAACTCCAGGGTATGATGAACAAGAATGAACTGCAGTGTTAATATTTCCATTTAGGTTTGTTTAGGTTTGCACGAAAACTTGCCTACCTACCAGTTTGCTAATTTTACTCAGTCCCATCCTGTCTCTTTCTTGTGGTGGGTTGTTATTTCCAACAACAAAATTCAGTATCACAATTTAAAGGATATCCAGAGACCCAAATATTTTTTTGTCTTTTGATATGTGTAAAGAGGAACTTTATCCAAATATTCAGTGAAACTTTTATTCAGTTCCTATTAGGAGCTGCAGTTACCACATCTCAGAATTCTATATACTTGTATGAGTGACCACTCTTCCTAGAGTATAAAGTCAATTTTGTGTAAAATCTTTTTCCTCTTTCTCTTTAACTCGAACAACCCCCCCCCCCCCTTTGCTCCATCCTGATGGAAATCTCGGTCTATTTCTGTTTCCCTCCTCATTACACACATTTTGTGTGTTACACCTTGTGCTGAATCTGAAGCTTCTCTGCAAGGACAGTATGACAGTAGTAGGGGACACTATGACATCCATTATTTCCTGCAGGGCCAGCTGTTTATACAATAGTCTGTAAGTGCCCTTCTGTTAATTTAATCACAAATTTTCATATTTTAATTGTCAAGTCATTTTTCCATGATTGATTCACGAAGTTGCTTTTTTCTTTGCTCTCTGTGAGCAAGTCAGTCTCACCTATGTCTTGAGATGGAAACTACTCTGTGAATTTTGTGTCATCACAAATATGCCTCTTGTTTTGTTGGTATGTTTGCTAAAGCCAGAGATGGAAAAATGCGTTTACCAGGTTTATGAGATTTCACTACAGGTAGGCTTGCCCACTTCGCAGACATGTATTACTCCTGCACCTATATTGGCTGGACTCATAATACCATCATCCAAGAACTTTTGAACTTTCGAATTCAAGAATTCTTTGTGAAACTGCGTAAAAACTGTACGCTATTAATTATTCATATATTTCTTCACTTCAGTGGGGTTCTATTGTGTGGTTTCTCCCCTCTTAAAGCTCACACATTGAAATCCCATTGACTACTGGTTAAAGTGAACGTTACAGCTGAAACTTCATTTTGCATTATGAATATTCATATACTGAAACCAATCAACAATCGAGAGGTAACATCAAATTGGGATCATGAATAAAGTGAAATTGGATGATCTCTGATATTTTTCGTAGGTGTTAGAGTATGTACGTCAAAAGAGTAGTACATAATCAACACTTGCTGTGATGGTAACAGGTCGGCCTACTATGATTGCCCTCAAGAGACAAAAAAATGTGTTGAAGTGCTGTACCCCAAGTGCTGCTGAAATAAGTGGCAATGTCACTTCTAAGATGTCCATTCCATTTTCCACGGAGACTAATGCCTGAAAAGTCGTGAATAGAAGAGAAATTAAGACTGCCAAGTTGCCACAGGCAAGGAGTGTAATGTCAAACAGTTCAATAAGGTGTTTTGGTATTCAGGACTTTGTTACCCTTTATGTGACTGCATTGTCAATGTGAAATGGCAATTGCACTTCTCAAGTTAAATTGTACTGTGGTTATACTACAATCATCATCACTCCTTTCCTCTGATTTGACAGATAAAGTGGGACAAGTTTAAGGGGCCCTCAAGATAAGGGGGCTCCCTCACCCATGGTACTACCAACTCCTGTCAGGTACTTATTACAGCTAGGTGAATGAGTTTAACATAGTAGGAGGCTGGACTCATTATTTTCTCAAACCAGTGAGATTTGAAGAGTGCACTTCTTACTTTCTTCTTAATAATATTCTTGTCTATCACTGACCTTACCTCCTATTTGCATATGTGCATAATACTCTAAAGGACATGTTTTGGTGTAGGATGCCTTCTAAAGATACTGTAGTGGACCCCACACCCTACTGTGTTGTTAGTTTTTTGTCATATAGTAGTTGTAGGCAATGAAGGAAGTATCCTAGATACCCGCAGCTGTTGTTGCAGCATGGAAGTAGTTCTACCTCCTCAGCATGGAGCTAACCCCTCAGCTCCAAGGTAAGTTCGTCCATGGTTGCAGGCATATATAAACCCTAGATAGGGGCAGATCCAAGATTACTTTTTGGGGGGGTGCACTAGATACACCCATTTTGGGAGTGTCGCCCATCTAAAGGACCTGGATAAAAACATAGTGCTCTCCCTATGGTGTACGAGTTTTATATCAAAACCATGATGAGGACAGCAACAGTGAAATGTCTATAATAGAATATTAAAGGCAAAATTGATTAATTTTCAATTTAAAAATGGGGGGAGGGAGAAGGGGGTACGTGCACCCATGGAACCCCCCTGGATCTGCCACAGCTAGAGGAACACATGTATGCCAAGTATTTAGGGCTCTTTACAGGGATTTAAAGGCAAGTGTGGAGCATTTTTCTCAAAGCCTTCATCCCCTCACTATCTTCCCCAATTATCATTACCCCTCTCTACTACATATTCACATTTGTACAGTTAGCTCTTCAGTACTGTTGGTAGCAATGTGGAAGGGAATCTTTCCTGCAGTACTTGCCAAGTCACCTCACGCAATTAACTGATACTTGGAATTACCTTTGTCAAATTTATTGTGACTTTTGTATCATTTGTAAAAAATTTTTTTCTGATAGCCATTGTTGTTTTCTTAAAACAATGGGAAATATTTGGAATTTGAAATAATCCCATTCAAAAAGTTTTGAATGGTTTCATTTAATCATTTCCAAATATTGGTTTAACATTTTTCTTCTAAAAGCAATAACAGATTATTTTTTCTGTGTTTTTATGAAGATTTATATATAACACATTTGATGCATGAAGCATTGCCGTCAGTCCGCTTTTTGCAAGTTGTCTTAACCTTGGTTGTAAAAGAAATTGAATCTTCTCGGATAGTCTCCAGTGACTTAGTGACGGTGATGCTGAGTCGGATGATTGTGCTTCATGGTTGGACACCCCTAGATTGATATCACAACAACTGGTTCATCTTGAACCTTGCGAATGAAGGCTTTAATTTGCCTTTTATATCCTCCATTGTAGCTCAAGAATTACTTTAATCATGTATCAGCAAGGCAAACTTGAAGACACTCACACAATATATGGATATTGTTAATTAAAACTCTTGCATTATGAGGGGGAATAAAAGACGTGTACAATTAACCTGACAGGCGTTTTATCGTCATTTGGGGTTTAAGCTGAAGGGATAATCTTTATTTCCAATTTACTTTACTCAAACAATGGTTGAGTGCATACATGCACATTGATTGGGTTAGCCTTACATAGTATGAAATTAATATGCTCTTGACACAGTGCCTTGAAGTACGTGACAAAAAAGGAAAGTATGCAGTTTCATTTGGTTAATCTTTGTGTAGGGTAAGGATATTTGATGAAAGTGTATTCACCATGACTGTACCTTAACAATGTAAACACTGGTAGCAGGCTAAACTCTTTCCAACCCCTTTGTTTCTGCAAATATTTTGGAAAATATATGTTGTTCCAGACTTTTTTTCTCCTCCCCCTTCTGCCCCTTCTTTTTGGCAGTTGTCACCAGCTCCACAGTGGTCTCCATGATGTGCTCATGTAAGCTCTGCTCTACAGATACAGCTGTCCCCTGCTAAATGTGCATCATGATTTGCTAAGGCACTGATAATCCCCTTCCTTTAAGGACCCTTCATGCACCCTTCTGTGGTACTAGGGTGCTGTGTTATTAAATGTCAGTTTCAAATGATTGGGCAGGAGTACTGAGAGAAAGAGGCACATGTTTGGAATGACCAGACACCCTCTGTGATTGGATTTGTACAGTAATTGCTTCACGCTTGGGATAGAGGTTGGTACATGTGGGATGGGAAGTATTTTGGGGAGATACTCTCAAGTTTTGAATACCCCCTAAATGTTGTAGCAGCTTTCTCAGACCTTTAGAATCATTGTCTCAGTATCTGTCCAAGCAAAAGTCCATCCATAGGTTGAAATCCAGAAGGGGCAGGGGATGGGAGAGTGGGGAAGATATACTCCACCTTTTGGAAGTGGTCCTCAGGGCTGTCATACTGTTGTTCAATGAGTTTATTTTAGTCCAAGCTCTCCCTCCTCCTTACCCCTCTTCCCTGTCCTCCACCTCTTCCCTATGCCAATCTTTCATACAAATCTCCACCTCTGAGTCTTGCCAGCCTCTTCCATCGCAAACTTCCCAGGTTTCTAAAAGCAGCTAACTACATACATGACTAAATTTGCTTTCAAAAGATATCGCAAAAGCTTTTAAGTGAAGGTGAATAGAAAGGTGGAAAAGAAGCAAATATACATATAAACTAAGATCAATTGATAAGATTAGTGCGGAATATAGAGTGTTGCGGGAAGTTGTCTAAGATTGAGGGGCTCAACCATTCAACTCCAAAGTTTTGACATTTGCTAAAATTAAATGTCGTTGGACAAATAAAACCTTCCAACTAAGCATCATTTGGAGGGCCCGGCCCTCCCCCTTGACCTGGTTCCATTTATCCTGGTGTAAAGTTCTGAGTGCTATGCCTTATTTACTCCCTGACAGTATAAGATCAATTAGCCATTCAAAACTGTAAATAGGGTGATTCATTTTGCTGACGTATGCTGATACCTTCCTATATCCTATAGATGCACTATTTATGATCTCTGAGCTTAAAGACGTTTTGACACTGGCTCAAGTTTGGCCTTCTAATTAAAGCAGAGATATAAAATTTTATGTGTAGCTTTAAACTTTAGTCTGATTGCATGAAATTTTAAGGATTACGAAGCCACTGTCTGGCACAGTAGTCTTTACATTGTATTTCTTAACTCTTGTACAGTACATTTCTCTACTTATGTGCAATTATACAGTCTAGCAAGGTTTTTTAGCACTGAAGCAGATGTGTGCTACTGTGTGCTGAGAATTAGGCCATGTATGTGGGGTTCAGATTAAACCACCTTCCAAATGCTTGCCTAAATCATGTAAGAGGCGAACTAGATTTTAAAGGGAATAAGCAGTTGCCCAAAATATACTTTGACATATGAGCAATAATCACATTTCTCCTTGTATTTCATTAATGAAAGTATTCTGTCATGGTGTTTCATGTAAAAGTATTACACATGTCAAAGGACTTAATTTGTGTGAATAACAAAAATTCATTTATAAAAAGTACATCTAGTCACAGAATTGACAAGAGTTTTTCATAAATTTAGAAAACATGGTATATTAGTATAGCTTGTAGTGACTGCATTGCCCTTTAATTTGTAGCAGTCCTACCTGTGAATACTTAGAAGTGTTTACTGTAGTACCCAAGGAATTACATTTTACAATTGATCAAAAGAAAAATAAGAATTAAGCTTCCTCCTACTCATATCCTCCTGATAATATAGTCTAGATTCAGCACTGCATGCTGCTTATGATGGCTGCTTCAGGAAAACTTCACACATTTAAGGATTCTTGCAGTCTTCGCAGTAAACCTGAAGTTTCATACCTGGGTAAAAATGTATGCTATATAAAGCAGGGTGCTTAATGGCTTGAAAATTTTTTGGGCAGATGAATTACTAAATTTATGTACATACGAAGATACCCTTTGATCTGTTGGTTTTCCTGTAGTGTGCAAGTTACATGTTCTGAAAAATCAAAAAAAATAATTTTGAGTGAAGTTAAAGGAAAAGTTAAAAGCCTCAACTGAAGTTTTGTACAGTGTTTGGGATGACCGTATGCTCTTAAACTGTAATTATGTATTCTGAAAACTGTCTTCTTGCGTACGTTATGCTGCAAGACGTGATATTTTGTTATCTATTGTTTTCATTGTGACATTTATTGAATCTGAAGAGACCTCACAGACTGATTCTAATGATTTGGACATGTAACTAACATGGTACCATTGGAATAATTAAGCAAAAGTAAAGATTATGATTCCCTATGGAAAAGTCTGTTGGAATCATTTTAAACTAGCATTCTGAAGACTTTCCATTTTCAAAGTTAGACCATTTGTGAGATAAGTCATTAGTTCTGAAAAAATGGTGATGTGGAGGCATTTTTTTATTCGCTCATAACAAATTACCTCTTATCTGTACAGTAATTACTTGGCTTCAGCATGTAGATAAATGTGTGTTGTCGACATTTTACATGCATGCAATTGTTGCTTCTAAAATTGACCCTTCAGGCTATAAAACTATAGGGACTGTCCTAGAAATAAAAGTTAAAAGAAAAAAAAAAAAAACAAACAAAAACTAGGAAAACAGAAACAGACTGTGTGTCCCTCCTTTGGGTAACATCACATATTTTTATAATAGGAAGCCAATGTTTATTGATGATGAAGGTATTAAAAGGAAACCATCTTTGTGAAGAGGCATTCCGTGAAAGTTTTGACTGTAGGGCCACAGCTACATGTAAGCCTCTTAAAGTAAGTGAATTTTTTGGAACTGCATTAGAGCTAGTATTTTAAATCGACCCATTTTGAAGTGTTTACAGGTGACAGGTAAATAAAACTAAAAAAAAGTCAACTTTCCCTTTATCTTTATTTGAGCATCCATCTGCAATAGCTTGCTGTCATCCATCATGTGCCATACCAATAAAAAAAGTCATATATTTCTTTCAATTTCTCCCAAACAGAGGAGGATGAATTGAATTTGAGCCGTTCTCTTGGTAACCTGGATGCTGCCGGTATTCTCACGTGGCAAGTACAGTATTGTGTGGTACTCTTTCGGCAGAAGAAGATGTATCATTTTCCGGATAAACAGGTAATCATTGTTGTCCAATCAGATCTCTCCATTTGGTATGTTGTATGGCAGTGAAATTATCTCTGGGACAGAATGTCCTTTCTCTCTCAGATTAATGTAGTTCATGGTAGATTCTAATTCAATTTAGTTGAGAATTAGGTAAAAATTACTGGACCTGAATGGTGAGGTGCGCGACTTAAGTTGTTGAATTAGCATGGTTAAGTGAAGTAGTCTGATATCTATGAAGTCATTTTTTTTTGCAATGGAAGCTTAGAATGGATGATTAAGTTGCATGCTGGTGTACTTTATGTGATAGATGTATGGCACTTTAAGGGGGCTGTTGCATCAGTGCAGTTTTATTTAGGAACCTCTGGATATCAGTATTTACAGTTGTTGACTATAACTTGATTGACATAAATTCAAGCATTAGCTCCAGATATTTAGGCCACTCTGATTCACCTGTGATGGCTTGTGGCAGGTTAGTGAAATCTGATTTGTTTAGTCCATTTATAGATCATTCAGATCGCTTAAACCTTAAAATTACACAGTTGTGTACTCAGCAGAACATAGCCTTGAAAAGTTAAAACTTGGTACAGGTTACTGTAGCTGTAGTGTAAGGTGCAGTGGATAGACTTTCATTTTTGGCTACCTTTTTATGGCTACCGAAAGCAAAAGCCTCATAACAATCTTGTATCCACAAGACTCCCCCTTTCCTCCATGGAATTCCAGAATAGAATATTGAAACCTGAATGGTGCAGAGCATGACTGGTAATGAATCCATTTAAAAGGGTTGAGCTACTGCAACATTGCTATTCTAGTTTTTTCTTCCTTTTTACATTGGAGGAGGGGCAAAAATGTGAACTAAGTAGGGAAAATATGATCTCTCTGGGATAGAATAATTAATTTGCCCTTTAAATAAACTTGCAGCAATCAAATGCATGGTAGTTGCAGCACTGCAAGTATTATTTTTGGACTTGTATAAAATCAGGTAACAATTCATTCACCCTCTTTACTTTTTTTTTTGCCCACAGAAATTTTATTTCATCAATCGAATTATAGACCAGTTTCATTCTGAATAGTTACTCCATTTGCTGGAGTTTTTTTTAGGGAAATAAATATTCTATCAATATGATACAGAAACAAGAAACCTTTTATCAGTAAAAAGCCAATCAGTCTCAACAATAAACTGTATCAATGGTATCTCTTCCCAAAAATGTTATTCATTATGATGATTGCATCATTTAAAATTTGAAATCAAGGATCTTCATGTCTGTTTCCTATTTACATGTGTAATCCCCCCCCCCCCCCCCAAATTGCCTGCAAGTACCATCTGGCATAAATCATTAGCACTGGGATAGCCCCCTCTGGGATAGCCCCCTCTGGGATAGCCCCCTCTGGGATAGCCCCCTCTGAGTTAGCCCCCTCTGGGATAGCCCCCTCTGGGATAGCCCCCTCTGGGATAGCCAGAGGGTGACATGGTAGAACAACTTCCTCAAAATCAAGGAGCTTTATAGGTGCCTGGATGCTTTCTACAAATGCTATGGTGTATTCTTCAAGGCTACTGACATGGAGGCCCATTTCAGGAAAGGGTCCACAATTGTAAATATATGCCATTCAAGAGTGAAAAATACCTCGTCATGGTAAGCTTCTCAGTCTGTTTATTGATCCAGTAGAAGCCTTCTGTTCCAAGTTGAAAAAATGAAATGTACCCCATTACCTATATTATGCAAGGGAGTTTGGAGGAAACTCTTCAATTTTTGTGGTCTTGATCCTAGTTTGGAAAAGTTTCTGTTAAGTCTGGAGACTGAAAACCAAATACTAATAATACACTTGAAGTCATATTCATATTGTCCACAGTGCTGAAATACATAAATTATAAGTGCAATTTCTTTTGCTTCCCTACATACTATAAATTCTCCTCTCTTAAAATTGGCCATGTTTGTTTTAAAAGTCTCGCAAAAATCTTGAATTTCAGTATTGTAAATGTGATAGAACCCTGGCACATCACGTCAGTAAATCCAGGCATCATCGGGGTACCTGAAGGGAAAGAAAGGCCTTCGGTGGGTTTATTTGATATTTCATTATAAGTGCTGAGGCGATAAGATGAATGCACTGATATGATATGAACTGATGGTGTTTTATTCAAGTACAAGGATATTACCATTGTAGAAATAAGTTCTTAGGGGTGGATAGTTTTTTGCTTGGCTAATTTGAATTTTCAAGATACGGATGAAGCCATAGGTATGTGTATACTATACTGCAAACTGATGAGATGTTACCTATAGTGCCCGTGTCCTGTTGCTTTAATGGTAATTGGGATGTGCAATCAAAGAGAGCTGTTACCTTAGTCAAAATTGAGAGACTGAATTGCACTTGTTAAAAGTCTGTTGGAAAAGAAGTATTTTAAAATTTTGACTTTCAAACTAATGCAGATTCATAATGTGGAGTTTTTTCAAAGTGGAGCTAATTCTTCTGTTGACACTGCATAAATTTTGTTTTAATTAATACTCACCAGCTAGTTTGAAGTTTGTGGTACGATGATGACATTTATCAAGCGGATGACTATTACCTACTTACCAAGGGAACCCCTTGAGGCATATAAGTATGCAGTAAAATTGTCCTTGAAATGAAGGCAAAAAAAGGAAGGAATGTTTTGGGAGTGTGAAACCTCCTGCAAACTAGATATTCATATTTTTCTTTGCACAGCTGAAAACTAGTGATTATTTTCTAGAAAGTGGGTCAAATTTTTCATAACCCTGTTCACATTTCCATATGGAAAAGGTAAATTTTCCAACAATCTCCAAAATTTCTGGCAACATACCAAAATATCCATGGAAAGTAACCTCCCAGTTTCCCAGCTTTTTCCAAACATGTCTTTAATAGCTGTAAACATGGATATACTGTTAAAGAACTGGTGTGGTAAAATAGTCAATTAGGATAGATTTTAGTTGAAAATGTGACCATTTGATACATTTTCATAGCATTTTACATGGAAGTTTATTAATAATTTTGTCTGACCTTTAAAGAGGGATTTGCATCAACCTAAGTATGACTTTTACTTGGTGGTAAGCCCCACCCATAATTGTCTTTAGCTTCTCCTTGTGCAGACACAAACCTAGTTTATTGCTTAGGGCCATATCCTGGTGAGAATAAAAGGCCCAATGTGTAATCAAAACACTCTCTTTGCATCCTGTGGAATATGAGCTGCTCTGCCATTTGAATTTTGTAACTCTGATACCAGTCAAAGAGTAGTCACCAACTGAGATGTTTGTTTACCCTCAACTATGGAAGCCGAGAAATGCGTGGGTGGGAACAATCTGACATGCCTAATTGGTCATTGTCCCTCCCATATTTTTCGGTAATTATCCACTGAAAATGGGAGGGACAAAACCAAAACAAGTGAGGGGGTAATCAAAGAAATATAAGGTCTTAAATTCAAATGAAGTGAGAGGAACTCGGTTTGATTTAGCTGATGTTTCGAAATAAATGTGGAGTGACCGCTTTATACTCTTTTTTTAAAAACAAAATTTTGAATGGAATGAGTATCATGTGTATGCATGTATATGTGAACATCATTGATGAAGTATTTGTTTAAATGCCATACCTGTCTAAGATGTACACAGCAAGGACAAGTGTGGAACATATTATAAAAATTTCTGTAAAAACTTAACCAAAACTGGTCAATTTAATACAAGATAACAATGCTTAATGTGCAAGTATGTGATGTGAAAAAATTGACTGACATGTCCTTATGTTGTCTACTACTTTTCTGAACCATTTTTGATTCCTTGCTGAAGGCAGGAAAGGAATCTAGATGCCGTGGTGATGTCATGTGCATGTGTGTGTGTATGTTTGTGACGCTCCTTGTAATCGCAATATCTCAAGATAGGAATGACCGGCACTTTTTATATTTGGATTATGGATTTGTCATGTTGAATAGAATTGTTTTTGGTGGAGGTCAAAGGTCATTTGAGGTCACCAGAGGTCAAACACGGAAAACTTAGTAATTCCTATATCTCGAGATAAGAATGACCGACACTTCATATTTGGTGTACAGATTTATCATGTTGAGGGAAGAACCCTATTGGTTTTTGTGGAGGACAAAGGTCATTTGAGTTCACCAGAGGTCAAAGACCGAAAACCTTGTAATCACAATATCTTGAGATAGGAATGACTGACACTTTTCATATTTGATATAAATATTTGTCAGGTTGAGAGGAAGAACCCTGTTGTTTTTAGTGGAGGTCAAAGGTCATTTGCAGTCTCCAGAGGTTAAACTGCAAAAACCTTGTAATCTTGATATCTGAAGTTAAGAAAGACAGACACTTTTGGTTTATAGATTTGTCATGCTGAGAGAAAGGTCATTGTTTTTGGTGGAGATCAAAGGTCATTTGAGGTCACCAGAGGTCAAAGACCGAAAACGTTGTAACCAAGGTCAAAAACTTAAATTCTTTTTAATGTGATATGTAGAGGTGGGAAGGACAGAAGCTATTCATACTTTGTATAGGTTTGTCATATTGAGAGGAGGAACCCTTTTGCTTTTGGTGGAGGTGAGAAGTCATTTGAGGTCACCAGAGGTCAAACTAAACATGACATTACATGAGAGGAGGCATAGACAAATCTCTTCTAAGACATGTTTTTTTTTTTCAGTTTTTTGTTATTTAAGTTTTGTTTTGGTTCAAAGGTCATATTTGGTCAGTAGGAGTCAAATTGTGAATGCATCCTAAAAAATGATGTAGTCAAAGAAGTGTAAATTTAAGGGACCAACATCCCCCTTTATCAAGAAATTCCTGAGCCTTTGGACTTTCTGGTTTCAAAGACAGTGATAACTTATGACTGTGGCATTGGAATGTAACAGTTTACTTCCACTTGTAACTGCCACCATCAAGCTGTTTAGATGTGTAAGTATTGGGCTGGTAGATTTCCCAAAAGAGGAGATTTTGGTGTGCTCAATTTGAACAGAGAGGAATTTAATAACAGATCATTTTTAGGTGGTTAACATATAAGAAATCCTTACACTCTTCATTACTATAGGGCGTACTTGTACACACCGAATAAGTTGGTTCATAATTATTTAAACTATTAGGAAAGGTTACTTAATTTTGTCCAAAAATGGTAAACAATTCCAGCATATCTCTCTTGATAGACATAAATTGTATAAGTATCTGCTGTGTGAAAATGCAGGGATTTGGTTAAATGCACCCACCTATTTTGGCAGAATGTTATTCCAGGCATGTTTCACTTTAGCCAAAGGGATGCTGGCCTCAGTTTACAGTGTAGCCTTGAAATATTGATTTATCAATCACACGGTGCAATTTTTGCTATCAGAGTCTTCTCATCTCAAGGGGAAAAATCAGTTGAGGTTTGTTTGGTAGTTTTGTCATGTGGTTCTATGCCAAACATTTCATTTTGCTTCGAGACAACTAATGCCAACTATTTATTTGGCAATTTTTTTACATGTGAATGAAGGCCAAACATTTCATTCTTCCTTTACTTACATGTTTGACTGTAATGCCAAATGCTCTAGGGCCTCACAGATATTATTTCAACTGTTCTCTGATATCCAGCTCAATCCACAAATATCTTCAAATCTCTTTTTGTTTAATCATTTTGTGTGCAAATAGTGAATATGTAGAATCCTTAAATTTGTTTTCAGTTTTCCTCTGCATGCATCGTTTAACATTTTGCTCTACCAGTTGCTTGAAGATGGATGTCATTTGACGTGATTTTGCTTAGCAACAAAGCACCTTTTTCTCATCAATATGTTATTCTGATGGTACTTTTAAAAGCTCCTGCAAGGAAGCAATTCGTCTAAGATTTAACTTACCTGGAGACAGAGGCGTGGGATGGATGTTTTTTCTGTATTAATGTAAAATTAAAGAATGGAAAAAAATGTGTATTACAGTACATGCATAACATTTTGACAAATGCCAACTTCAGTCTCCTGTCATAATTTTACACTGTACCATATATGTGAGGTGCCTTCCATATAATGTCTCAGCCCAATCAGAGAATATTTGGTTTCACTTGTACAAGACAAGACAAGACAAGACAAGACAAAATGACGCAAGGCAGACATGCCCCTACCCCTTCCCTAAGCTGGTTTGCTATTTATCACTGCCCATATCCCTATCTGCTCAAGTGTATTTTGTGGAAGGGGGGTCGGGAATGACCAGCTTGTTTTCTTTGGGAGAGGGGGCAGCATTATGTTATTACAGGTCTCAGCTGTGGCTTTAGTTTTGAGAAAGAGGAGAAACTTCATCTCATTTCTTACCCTATCTACTGCCCCCATCCCTCATGCAGCTGTATGGCAGCCACTGACTGCCAGTTTAAAGAACTGTTGGTCATCGTGTCATTTAAAAATACATGCATTATGTGGTGTTTTATTTCACACATGCATGCTTCCAGGCATTGTCTTTTAACATTGAAATTGTGATATTTTAATTAAACCAGCATGCCCTGTGTGGTTGTTGAGCCTATGCAAGGGAAAAGGCCTCTTCAAAATCCTAAGATACATATCAGCAGGACTTATGACATGATTATCCTACATGATAATAGCATGCACAGGTTTGCGATACCCTTGATGAAGTAGCTTTTATCTTGCATCAAAATAGGCAACACTGTTCCTGGAATTGTGATCCTCATATTTTGATCGTTTAAAAAGATTATGGCTTTGAGTGCTATTCAAGTTAAGCCTTTGAATAACATCTTCTTGGAAACTCTGGCCGGTGATGGATTTCAGAAGATTGGATATTCAAAATGAACAACCCTTGAATAGTTCCCTTTTATCATCTTAGTGACATTTCTTTCTTTTGTTCCTCTTGTGGTTAGAACTTTCAGTCATGTGAAATTATCAAATCTAAATTGTCTCTCGATCCTTAACTACTCTGTGACTCTGAGGTCTACAGTAATGATCCATGATTCTGGTCATCATAGGCATATGAAAGGGGGGGGGGAGGGGGACTGCAGACCTCTTCAAAACCTAGGCCTTTGGCAGAGTTTTGGAAGAATGACAGTACTTGTGGAGGTAATACAAACCATTCAGGTTTCTTCTCCCCTCTCCCTTCCACCTCCACCAGAAAACACCTCAGGTCTTTCCATCCTTGGGAAAAATAGCTTTATGCCTTTGATTCTGGTCAAGAATTAAAATATGGCTATTTGGTTCTTAAAGAGTAAACTAACTCTGCAGTTTAGTATATTTCACATTTTATTGCTAAAAAGTGATATTGCTTTTAAGAAATCTATTATATTTAAATATCAAGTATGGCTCATTGAAGGCCAGCGGAAATATAACAAATAACCAGTCATAATATTCCTTAATGCCTTATTTACACGATCATACCACGATCATACTTTTGTTAAAAAACATCATTAAACATTACACTAATAATTCTCATGGAGAAACTTAATGATCTTATGGACTGCTTTCCTTACAAATTTGAACAACATCCGACATGTACAGTATGAAGGTGTTCAAACATTGAACTTTACCAACAAGTGTTCAGACATTCGTAGGATGACTGTCATGGACAAACATATGATGCTGTTGACAGCCCTTGAGAGTAGTGACCTCTTGTAGGTATCATGTTGTTGGTGTCATTTATTGTCATGTAAATTGTTCTGGTACTATTGATAATTTGCTTGTCATATTACCCCTATTAAACAGCACTCTAAAACTTACAGTGCCATGGCATGACCAGCTTGTCGTTAAGCTAGATTAGGAAAACCTTTAATACTCTACACTTTTGAAGTAAAGCTGATCCCAAAGCAGAAATGTATTCTCTTGTACTCATCAAGTTCTGAAATGATCTGTTGTATTAAAACCACTTCAAATCCTCCCAAAGTAATTCTTACCATCCACTCTCTTATGTTCGTCATCGTATCCATGTAACATCTTTACACATTAATTATAAAATGGTGTTTTAAAAGTCTTCCACAAAAATACTTTTATGGTTCTGTAACTGGTACATGGTGGGGATAAGGCCCCTTTATACAGGCCATCATTACACCCTCCACACCATTGGATTTGCTCTTTGAAATGAGGTAAAGGTGGTATCAAAGCAATCTCTGTATTTACTTTTATCCATCTTAAAAGAATTTCATGTAATTCTCCATACTTTTCATAATCTTTGTACATATTTGACTTATTTTTCTCTCCCCAAAGCATGCCAACCTTATTCAAGAGAAATACCCCGGCTCGGTGGTCCGGCTAGACAAAGAATTCCTGAATTTTAGACCAACCCTCACCAATGGAGGTCGCAAGTATTATAAAACTGTACCCTCATCACCTCGTATGAGGAGAACACAGAGTGCCTTTAGGAGGAAGAAATCTGGTAAGTACTGTGTCACGTAGTATCTTGATGAAAATGGTGGCAGACTAGTCCTTTTGGAGTTGGTTACCTGTGGTCATAGTTTACATGACATTGAATGGAGTCATGATTTCTTCAATGATTCTATCCTTGCCACAGTTGCTTATGGAATATTAGTTATTGACTCTCTCGTATTATATAACACATTGTTAATTTATCCACATCTGATTGGAGGATTGGTGGTCACATGCCATGGGTTATTTGGTACTTAATGGCTTGGTGGATGGTGGGTAAGTCTAGAATAATGCAGTGTTTGGCCCCCACCACCACTCCTTGCATTAATTTTTGACCAAAAGCTGGCCTATTTAGGAAGAGAGGTATTATATAAAACAACGAATGTTTTCCATTGGTGTGATAGAATGTTCAGTCTTTCAATTCATGAAATTATACTATCACACTCATAAACATTTGTTGTTTGTATACTAGCGTACATTTAGGTTTGTCAATGGCCAAGGTGCACTACTGAATTCATGTTGGAGAATCCCAGTGGCCAACTGAAGGAAACATGAGTGACTGGAGAAAGAATAAGAATAAAAGATGTAGATTGTGTTTTCATAATTCACTAAAATGTGAAAAAAAGACAAATTTTATGCAGATCTTTTAACTGGTACATCAAAACTTGATTTTAATGCTTGCTTGTGATATTATGGGAAATTCTTTGGGGAATTGTGATTCTAAGGTGGAGTTTATACCTACCCAAGCCTAAGATACAGTACCTGTATTGCACACCCCCCCTCCCCGCCCCAAATTGATCATACCATTGGCAGCCATCTGGCACAAAGCACTCCATACAGCTTGATGCCTTCTTTGAACTCTCAGTCATTTGAATGGTTCTGTCTTTGGTATCATCTTGTGTTGCTACCAGGTATGGTAGAATTATTTTGCCATGTTGAAAGTCAATCTCGGTAAGTCTTGTTTTTAGTTGTGATGCCTGTATGTAGGCACCAGCAGCTAATGTCACCGACACAAAACTACGAATCTCGGCTTCTCCCAAGATCTCTTACTAGACGGTTGGTTTTATCGAAATATGGCATAGTCTAACTTGAAGAGATGGTTGTTTTGTTCTAGATGTGGACAGTTTGGTGACCTCATGACCTTTCTAAGGGAGTATTATGGGGACATTTCTTCATTTAAAATGTGTGGGCATTTGCTATTCTTAGAACAGTTCTGGTATGTACCAGTCTAACATTGCTGTGCCAGATGTGGATGTTTTCAAATAGCGCCATCGTTTTTCTTATTAAATTATTTTGTATTTTCAAAAAAAAAAAAAAATTAACTCTACATACCTAAATCTGTGCAAAACATGCCAAAAAACAAGAGTCGTTGCAATTAACCCAACCTGTACTCTGCACCATAACTAATGTCACGGCACCGCAATTACTTTAGACGTGTCTTGTTTAGGGTTTGTCTTTCCCAGCATGTGGAGGTTTTGCTCTGGTATTAACATGGCCACATTGGTATAAGGCCATGTCATAGCATATGTTGTGTGCCTTCTTAAAACCAGAGCAACAGTAAATCCCATAGCAATTGTATGGAGCCTGAAGGAGGGACAAAAATCTGCAGTCTCTTTACCTCATATTTTCACATGTATTCTATTATTGCCTGCAATAACCATCTGGCAAAGCCTAATAACACTGCGGCTACCCCCACCAGTGGAGGGCACCGAATGACCTATGTACCTCATCCTCTATTTTTTCCTAGAATACATGTCTTAAACCAAATGTTAAAACTAGAAAGTTGTACTATCTGGACATGAGAAATTCTCACCCTTAATTGTTACACATGAGTGATCCTTGTGTGTTTCTGTCATTATTCATAGAGCTTTACACTCAATTGATGATGAATAATATCTCAACTGTATCAAGTTTCCCATGCCATAATGGTTCGCCATATTTTTGTAACTTGTAGTACAGGAAAAGCTCAGTTTCTTCAGAGTTTTGTCTGTTAATGTCATATTATAGTTTAACTAAGCATCTCAAGTGTCAATGTTCCTAGTTTACATGGTTTAAATTCCGCTAACAGAATGAAATTTTAGCTCTCATACACTTTTAGCAATTGTTTGATTTCATCCCACTATTAGTGTGCAGCTGCAGTGTTCAGTGGGAGTTGCTTTGAAGCAGGGAAATACCATGTACAAGGAACAATTACATAGTACTTCCATGTTTGAACTGAGGCACCAGCAATTACTGCCCAAAAATTTCTATCATCTAATGTTGTTTGAGAAAGTGAATGTGTTGCCTCTCTCCTAGAATGGCCTAGTACAGTTAAATAGCAGAATTCAGAATTTTTTTATTCACTTTTTGCTGAGGTTTAAAGATCATGTGAGGTCACCAGTGGCCAAATTGTGACCCCCTTCCATTGTAAAACATGATATCTCAAGTAGGATAAATTTGAGGGCTTCACCTCAGTGCAAGAAAGCATTTGCTTTCAGCAAGAAATCACTAAGTCTTTGGGCCTTCTGGTACTTATAAAGGCATTTTCCAGTGGCATTTCACAAGGGTCTCATGTGAAAGAGAAATATTTTCTAATTCATGCCTTCCAAACCCCAGATTTCCCGTAATGCACTTCGTCTTGAGAAAAAATTGCATTTCTTTGAAAATTTGTATCTTCCAAATGCTGCAAGCTATTGAGATGCGGTTTTCACTTCCTAAAAGAGAAAAATTTTCTGCATTTTTTAAACTTACTGAATGTTGTCTCTGGAAAATCCCTTTAAGCAGCAAAGCTGTGGATTGAGTGGCCTTAATTGCCCTATCCTGAGCAAATTTTGCTTTTCTCTCCCCCTGGTTGTATGGCAATCACTAATATCTAAATAAAGTTGTATTAGGAACACATCAGAATTGCTGCACAGAATTTCGAACTCTAAATTCTTCCTTAGCAGTGAATATAAATTTATAGTAAAATATGAATGCTTAGGCAGCATACTGTGAATTTATAACATAGCAATTTGTCAGGTGTTTTCAATTATAACATGTTTGTTGTTTTTCACTGAGAATGCCAGGACTATCCTTGCTCCCTTTTATGTTGGCTAGACTTTTCAGGAAGTTAACTCATTGTCTACTAATGTAGATGGAAGTATAATTACTGCAGAGGCAGTCTAGATGGATTGAAGTGATAACATCAGGTGAAATTTATTTTGACTTATAGGATCTCATTAAAGATGGAGAGAGCCTCAGTGAATATCTGTTATACTATAGGTTCTTGACACCTAAACAGCTATTATTTCAAAACTTGTAGCCTTCCTTTCATTGATGAAGTAACTAATTCCATGAAACCAGCCTCATGGAAGCTTATGTTACAACTTACTCAGATTCAAGTTGACAACATTTACCAGCACCAAAATTATCTGTCATCTTCTTTTAGAACTGAGCATGTTATCTTTCTGTGAAATGAAGGTTTGGTGTATGTAACATTACATAGGAAATTGTTCATTGCAGGATTTATGAATTCTGCCCTCTATTCATTTGATGCCTGTTGTGCTGTATTATTTCAGGATACTGCCCTCTATTTAATTCCTGACCAAGTTGAATCATTCATTAATAGTATTGGTGTGCTGCCATCTATTTTTAAAGTTATTTCTCTGGTCTTTTTTGCAAGAAAGTCAACAGAAACTGATGAATTGAAACCATGGAACTGTTAGGGAGAATATAGGCTTGTAGGAAAAGAGTGACTTAATAGATCTACAGATAAAAAAAGTTCCTTTTGTGACAGAAACTTGGGCTTGTGGTGTTTTAGATGTTACTATTATGATTATAAACAGATCTGTGAGTGTTTTTTATGTACATTGTAGCATTATAACATGTAAATTATATGCTGGTAAAAATAGAATGTGAATTTTAGCTATTCAGTGATGAAGACTTTTAAAAAATTTGTTAGTATTTGACATTTTTCACTTTATCTTTGCAATGTTAAGTTGGCATGAAAACCATAAAATGATAAGCTGTAGAAGATAAATGCCTGTTTGTACAAGTATATATATATATATATATTTCTCTAATTCCCACCTTAGGGCGAAAGAAGTTGTGGAAAAGTCGACCACAGGGCGAAAAAAAAATAGGGCGAAAAAACGGATTCCCCTAAACGTTTTCACACACTTTTTATATAGGAACACGTAAATGTGCGGTAATGTGCTTTTACAGACACAATCTATATGCTACTATGCTATATCTTTCTCCTTCCGCCCACTCCCTATCTGTACAACTTTGAGGCCTAAATTTTCTGTCCACCTGTGCAGAACCTTTGATACTCAAAAAGGATGCTCAGTTTTAATTTTACAGTAATTTGTTTATAGGATATTAAAGAGAGAACAAACTACAAACGGAAATGTGGTGCCATATACCATGCGTCATCTGTCATTGATAAAAAATTACCAAAGGGTTTATTGCCTCCTGGAACATGCTAAGCTGATAATGTGCAAAAGCCTAGTGCTGTAAATATTTAATTTTTAGGCTGAGAGAGCCTTGGGTTCATTGTTCAAAGTCCACTTTCTATTTGCTTGTTCAGAACATGTCAAGGGTATGTATAGCCTTTGTTTGTGATAATTAACGTACAGAACTGCACACTTACATGGATCGGAAGTACACTTCTCTCATAATAGTAAAACATTTTAAAAACAAGAGGCCTAAAGTCCTGCGAAATTTTGTTTAGTTAGGAACCTTGACTGAACACTCTTCAAGTCTTTTGGATGAAGCTTGGTTTTTCTCCTAAAAGTAATTCTAAGGAAGAATTGCTCATTAATTGTTCTGTCATGTAGTCTATTCCAACCAATTGTGGTGAGTTTCCATTGTTTTAATTCACATTGATTTATTCATGGGATAAAGGGTAAATGCCTTTATACTGTGAATATACACAGAAACATGATAAACACCAAGAAATGAAAGGGCTACTGCAGGGCTTGAAAATAAGCTTTTCCTCTCTGGAGCTAAAAACAGCTTCTGACAACCTTCAGTTTGAAGCTTTTCTG
>WURT03442856.1:0-22511 GCA_009936505.3 Holothuria glaberrima
GTTTGAGCTTCAAAGAAGTTTCCCTTCTTGAGATATCGCGTGCACAAGCAAAGTGTCACAAACACACACACACACACCTACACACACACATACATACACACGCCATCATGAATGCATAGGTTTCTCTTTCATCCAAACCAATAAAAGGACAGGATAAACTTCAGTTGTCAATAATTACACACATTTCAAAGGAATGGGATAATGTCATCATTTTTTCAAAGGTTCTTCTTTAAAGTAGATCCACTAATAATGTGATGTGCATCAGAAAAAAGTGTTTTTTAAAGTTCAATCACACACTGACAAATCACAAAAAATTCCTTAATGTAATGAAATATAAAACTTCAATGCCAGAACTTAAATGCAGTGGTATGAAGTTTGCATCATTGACAAACAATCATTTCCAGAGTTATACTTCCAGCCAAACTGAAACTGTTTCAGAAAGAAAGATTAAGAGATAGAAAAAAATTTGAATTTGCCCAATGCATCTTTTTAGGATGGGAATGATCTTTTATGACTTCCCATTTCAAGGTCAACCTGACTTGGTGTGATATCAACTGGATCCTTCACATCGATGGCTAAAATGATTCCAAATGTAAATCCACTTATTTCACTGTAAGTCGACCAAATCAGAGGAGTGTCAGCTTTTCCAGCTGCTTTCTACAAAAGAAAAGAAACCAACTAAATGGTAATCATTATAAAGTGGCTGTGAATTAATTTTCACTTCCAAAGTAACCCTTCAGGCCCATCAGTCTTGAAACATAAAGTGTTGCTAAATGCAGGCAAGACTGTCCTTCTTTTAACAATCATTCAGAGGTACATATGTAGTAATAGCTCCCAAATACTTCTGTCGGATTTGCCATTAAATGCCATACTTGAGAATACCAAGGGTTTTATCCCTGTTTCTTAGTCTCATTTCCTGCATGATGGGTTTGTAGGACCTGTCAACCCAACAGCTGTGCTGGACAAAGATCCCAGATGACCACAAACATGTTGTATCACCTCTGTGATACCCCTTACCACTTTTGAAAACAGCTTCCCTGAATGTGTCTGTCAGGACCCACACACTAGGCCCATGTGACTATCATGCTGAGTTTCCCTATGGTTACTCTTATCAACATAGCTACCTCTCCTATCCAAAGTTACGATGAAGCCCTACCACCTATGTCATGCTTCTCACAGCAACACCAAAGTACTCCTATGTTCAGTTTATACACCTGGGGTAGTTGTACATATTTGTACCTGATCACTAATGAATTGTAGTCAGGCACTGATACTACTATTGTACATACTATTTACCTTGTATACGCATTACCACACTTGCTTACAGGATCTCTGCATTAAACTCCAATATGCTGGGTACACACAACAAAACTGTTCGAAATAAGTTTATTGTGACATTGAAAATAGAGGTCATACAAAAAGTTCCATAATATTCAGGCCAGAACTTTCAAATAAGCTAAAAATGTTTAACTAAAGCTGCCAACCTGAAGAATATATTCCTCTATGACCATAGCTGGCCTTGATGGTCTCAACAACAGGCCGTCTGACCGACATGTTCTGTAAATATGTAAAAGAAGAGGGTCGTTCAGTAAACTAGTAAAATTTATGTTCATTGATGGCTTAAATATTGGAACCACATAAAGTCATTTCAACTTTAAAGGTCTATAGACATGTAAATGTGATGTTTGCCAATTTGGTGTAAAAAGCATTAAAAATGATAAAAATAGCTGCAATTCCCAGTAAAATCCATCAAATATTGGCCATTTTACAAGACAATTACTGTTTTTAACCTACATCATGAATAAACATTAACTACTTATGATGTACAGAGAGGGACCTGTCAACTGGGTGTAATGTTATCCTTTGTTAGTTTAGCCTTCATTCCAAGGACAGCTGTAATTTTGGGATTCCCTGAGGGGTTAATTTTGGAAGTAGCTATTTAGTTCTTTGAAAATATCCACATGAAAACACCAAACTAGAAACTAGCTATTAAGTCATTAACAGTTAATTTATAAAGGAATGACAAAATAAATACAGACACTGTGCAACACTCAACATCATATTTTTGCATAGCTAATGAACAATTCCCACAAATGGTCAAACTTTGAAGAGAAATATCTGGAGAACAGTAAGAGATATTCAAATAATTCCAACGGATTTTTGATCAAGGAATCTTAATCTAGATTTGTTGAGTAGAACAACTGAATTTATTACATGTCCACAGACCTTTAAGGCGAAAGGCACACTGGACTGTTCAATACTGTTTACTACTCTGCAACAAGGGATATGCTTGGTTTTTTCACAAAGGCTATCTTTAGATTTTCAATGAAATATTTCCCCTAAAACTAAAATTTAAAGGTTTGTTAATTAACATTTAGAGGAGGATTTTGTAGACATCACTGCCAAATCATCTGTTCTCCCCCACCCCCCAACTTTTTTCCAGCTCTGCTCTACAAGGAGCCAGTAAACATCTTCCCATCAGCTCAAAATTTCATTTCCATCCAACTGGTCGAATTGAGATCAAGTACTTTTGGAGGTACACCTGGGGGCATTTTAATTTGAAATGGTTCACTGCACAATAACTTGTGATAACCCTCTTGTGCAACTCACATTATCTACATCTGTTTCCTTTTGAAATTAGAAAAGTTTAAATGACCTTGAAAATTTACTGTTCCCTTGCATAGCATGTTGTATGGAGAGGGCTTATACAGCCATGGCACTATATAACATCACGAGAGTGATCATATTTTGGCACAGGGTGCAGTGGCTTTCGAAATAACAAAGAAAAACAAAGACAGTAGTTTAAGTGGTACAAGAATGACATCACAAATTATTGTGCAAGCTACCAATTTTTATTGAGTGAATAAGCTTCAACATTTTAAATCTCATCTCTGGAATGTCCTGTAAAGATGGGAGTTGGGCCATTTAGATTCATTTTTCAAGCTTTGTAACATATATTTTTGAAATTTTAGACTTAAGATACGCTTTAAGAAACACTCTTTTCAAACCCATCAAATGATACAACAACGTACCCTTTGAGCGAAGCTATGTTACTATATCCAATCTTATCCCCTGGGCCTACAGTACCTCGGCTCAAAATCGCTGCTATTGTATGAAGCTGGACTGGAAAATCTACGAACAGCAAAGATGCAAAAATTCCATTAAAACTTGACCCTTATTGGAACTTTAATAGAGGTAAAACTTTATGCATACAAACTTTCTCACACTTATGAGAATTCTTTTCAGAGTATGGTTCTACCTTAGCGAACAGTACTAAACTCAGTCAAAAGAAGTTTTCAGAAAGAGAGGTCATCTTTCAAAAGAGTTTTGTAAATTCTGTCAATAAAACCGAAGAAATCATTGCTCAGACCAGATGGTAGGAAAATAAACCAACTCACGTTTGGTCTCTTGATTGCCTGATGACCTGAAGGTATCTTTGAATGGGTGCAGACTGAGAGCATGATGTAAAATTGAGGTAAACCCAATGTCCCACTGATTAGTAGTGTGTAGAAAATCACCACTTGCTCTGACCTGTAAAAAATACTTGTAAGTGAGTCAAAGAGGAGCCAGATTTCCCATGGTCATGTAAACTGAGAATAACTCTCAGAATTTCAGAGAGAGGAAAATATTTTTCATGATTCACATTATAAATTTTGAATTGGATTTTTCAAGATCACATCAACAGTATTACAAAATATGTTTTTCAACTCATTCATAAGGCTCTAAAACATTTGAGACAACAGACCAGAATATGTGATGGAAAAGGAAAAGTAAGAAGTACAAACTACTTGTACAAAGTCTCATAAAAACTTACAAAAAGTCTGTGGGTAATAGCAAAAAAAAAAAGATAAAGGTGACATAATTAAACCATTCTATCATATTTTCAATATAATAAGGAAGACAGATATAACTGATACTTCATTAGCATTCACCATGAAATAATAAGACAGACCTGAGTGACTGCTGGTATCTCCAAACTCTGCAAAATATGCCTGGCTAAAGGCATTGAATATAAGATGACAAGGCTGTATGCAGCTGCACATTCTCCCATTCCAACTAACCAATCACGTCCAAGATGAATATCTTCTTTGGTAACTTCCATACGAAGAAACTGCTCATTCAACCAATCCTGACAATAAAATAGGATGACGAGTTGGATTGATGATTCATAATAAATCCTTATTCATAATAAAAGCCGTATTTGCATTCTAGTTTGTTCCCCTTCCTTTTTTGTCTCTTCTTGTGGTACTCCTTGTCAAGTTCCCTGGACAACTCCTCCTTCTCACTGGACAATTCCCATGGGAAAGTTCACACCCTGCCTATTCCCATCCCAGACAATTTCCCCAAGGATGACTCCAATTCCCACTTTTCAGGTGGGAGAGTTCTGTGAGGGAGATTGTCACGGTTGTGAAGTTTCTGAGAGTTCTTCAGAAAGAAATCGCAAAAAAGTGAACTGTCAAAAGGGTTGGGGGTGGGAAAGGAGAGGAGTTAATCTATTTGACTTTCCAAAAGGCTACATAAAAAAAATTCTCTTTCTTTTCTGTTCCCTGATGAACTTAAAAATGGGCCTTACCTAAGCAATATTTCATGCTTTTTATAACACTTGATCTGGTCATATTTTTCATAAAAAAGACTACAGCTTTGTCCAAAGGAGGTGGATACACCATCTTCCATTTAATAGACACTTCATGATTCAAAAAATAAATGTGGAACAAGTTCTTTGACAACTGAATTTACACCTCTGACATTATCAGATGGAAGAGCTTGGGTAACTTTGATGCAAATTCCTAATTAGTTCTGGTAAGACAGAAATCTCCTTTATCTGAATAGATTGAAAAGACTGCAAAGGGCACTTTTTACATGGTCAATGATACTACTTTTATAGTTCATGTCAAACTACACATTTTAAAGTCACTTTACGCTGAAACAAATGATCAATTACTGAACTCAAATCCAACTTGGACATGATAAAAGTATCCAATAACCTGTTCATAAAGTCTCAGCCTCCAATTTGCATCACTTATATTCTTGAAAAAGTCACACCAAAAGTTCTGTGGATACAAGAAAATAAATTTTACGTGTTGAGACATAAAAGCTAAGGTCATGCATCTTCATCACTCATATTGTTTATATGAAACAAACATCTTTCTAAATATTCTTTGTTCATGAGTAACTTTCTGTCCATAGTGGTATTCCACCAAACACTATAGAGCATGAAAGGTACACTGCCATAAAGACATGTCAGTGACAAAGAACTTACCATCACCATTGCTCTAAACTATTAGAGGGTTCCTACACCTTCCAACCAATAATTTCCACAAATTTTTCATTAAATCTTACTTAGAAAAGTATGAACAATGTAAAATGCATTATGTTGTGTCATATTTACAAACTTTCATGACTTTTCCAGAGCACCAAAATCTACCTCAGTTTCCCCCCCCTCCCACCCCCATCTCCCCTGACCTTCCGAAAATTTTGTTTGGTTGTCTACCACTCATCCCTGAAATAGGAATCAAGCAGCATGATCCATGTATTGTATTTTTCCCTAACCAGACCTCTAGTTATACAAAACACGAAATGTAAAATAAATGCATACATACAGCATAGGTTAAATTGTATCCAAAAAAAATTATAGGAATGTAGGCATATTGTGTATGAATCAAACTTGGGTAATTCTAATTGGCCATAAAGAAAAGACAATTTTTAACTAAAATGTCTCAATTAACTGATACATACATGTTTTCAAGCAGACTATCCTTTTTTCAAATCAAATAGCAGAAATTACAGAGAATGTATAGGGAAACAGTTCAGTTAAAAGTGTAAAACAGTGCAGTCTTTGTGAACTTGAGCCATGTCTGGCATGGACTATTCCAGAAAGCCTACAAAGGCTTTCATAAAGAAATGCATATGGGAAAAGAACTCATAAATTGATTTTGACAAACTCTGATATCATCTCTGATGACATTGTATATACTACTTCAAAAATGCTTTGTAGAGCTGAGAGCACCTTCTATATATTCTAAAATTTTAGCTGCAGGAAATAAGAACTTTCTAAACAGGACAAGAATATGTGATCTTACATGAATCAAACAAGTTGTATTTAAAACACACAATATTATAACTAAAAAAAATATTGAGGGGGCTGAAAGAATGAGGAGGTAGTAGGAGAAACTAAACACTTATTTTCTAGGGAATATCAATGCACTATTTTACTCATTTAATGTCTTACACAAAGAGATGTATGTGTACTGGAAAAGCAAACAAAGAGTAGCATGTTATCTCACAGTGTCATTTGGTATTGCCATGTTTTCTTCAATAATGAAGTCATAGTTTCCACCATTCTCTTTGGCATACACATTGTCTGGAGACCTGTAAGCAAGTTAGAAATAAGTAATTTCAACAGTCAATTTTGCAGGATCGTAATTGAAGTTTGAGCAAACTTTCATTTTAAAGGGTTCCTGACCTCATCCCACACAGTAACAATCCTCCCTACTATGTTGACTTCTAGCCCCTCCTCCAATTAAAACCAAAACCCCTGTCTAGAACACCTCTAAGACTGCATGAGCCACAGTAGCCTGCACTGACTTTAAATTGCTCAAGGCAATATTATCAATTATCAAACACAGTGTGTGTGAGCTTAATTGAGAACACAACTGATAGTACAAGTCATTATTGACCAACTAGAGTGAACTGTACTGTTGGAATGAATGTCAATCAAAGTGTAGATATCAACTGTCTTTACAACTCTGGGGCTATTCCTAATTCCAGGCCAAGAAGGGGCTATTCCTAATTATGTTTGGGCAGAGAGTTACTAGCAACTCCCTAATTTCAGGGGATGCCATATCCCCTTTATGGATCTGGAGGTCAGGAGGTATAGTTCATAGAAAGCACGCACAAAACAAAGACTAGAACTGCATTTGCTTACAAATACGCAGAATTGCAGTGCGTGTTAGGCAAGTCCTTGCAGTTTGAAGTCGAGCTAATTTTGACGTGGATTTGGTACAGCGTTTATTTAGTCCCATAGTTCACTGGCACCAAATCCTGTATATTTCTTTACCTTTGGGATGGTTTGCAAAAAATCTTTGATATTTGAAGGGCTTATTAGGGTCATATATTCAACCAAGGCATTGACCTGCCGGCATAGGCCATACAGCCGCATTGTCACTTTGTATAAAATATTGGGCAAAAGTTGCCCAACTTCTTGCCCAATACTGGGAGTATATATAACAACCTCAAAAAGGTAGCAAAAAGTGACCACCTAGGTTGGGTACACAATTTTCCCAATTATTGGTCAAAACTTTGACCATCTGTTGGTCAATTTTTGGTGAATAACTACTGGGCATTTCTTTCCCAAGAGCATTGGGTAAACTTACTACCCAACAGTTGATGAAATTTTATCAATTTATTAGGAAAGATGTTAAAATCAATAATTGGGCAGTTTATCTTTCGGTGTTATCTGTACCCTATACTGACCCGTGATATTTTTCCTATCTAGCTTTCTGTTGTAGTTAAAAAAGAATTACTGGTATCTGGAGCCGTAAGAAGTCTATTCAAAATGTTGTTTTTATAATAATTTTACCCAGTTCAATATTTTCTGTGTAAACTAAAACACGACACTTTACAACATGTGTACAGCTGGCACTTACACTGAGAGGCACATTTCAGGTCAGAGCAACCCACCATAAATCCAAAAGCCTTAGTCTAATCTGTTTGGCATTTCATCTTTATCCGTAATGTCCAAAACAATGTGGTTTAAAAAGCACTGTCTGTGTCAAATGATGCTTCCATGTTTTGTACTTCCATCACCACATAATTAATAACACCAGACTCAATTGAGAACTAGTGGTTGTTGCATGCGTAGCAAAACACTAGCCACATACATGTGCGTTTATGAATGAAAAATTTTCGTAATCTAGAATATCAATGCCCTTCCGGACATGACAGAACATACCCCAAATTCTGGACTCTCATTAGATATCCGTTCAGCGCTCAATAGCAAATGTCGAATCTCACACAAATGTCACAGTGTGCTAGTTCGATGTACTATTTTTACACTTTTTGGGAAACAGAGCTCGATTTTGTGGTCACACGGAATGTGCGAGGATTCCGAGTCCTTTGCAAACACCTAGTATTTCAAAAGGATTTTTCAGAGCATCGAAAAAATGGCTCATTATTAGGAGAAAAGTGATGCTGATTGAAGTCAAGTCTGTGCAAAACCTGTCGCAAATTGCAATTAATCGCCCAACAAGCAGGTAAAGCGAAAATATGCCCAACCGTTGAATGCAAGCTTATCACCATTCTGACCAATGAATGGATAATGCAATAAATGTGTATCGGCAAAGTTTGACCAACATATAACCAAACATTTTACCCAACCAAAAACTTCACCAGTGTTTTAACAGTGAAGGCACTCTTGTTGGCATAAACTCTAACTACGCAATGTGGCCAGTACATTCATCACACAGCACCTGTAGAGCTCCGTCCCGATTGCTGTTACATTATGCAGTGTACAGTTCTCTCTCTGTTCATAATCAACTCAGTTGTCTGTTCATAGTCACATTGGAATTCTGTAGGCAATCCTGTTGCGATCAACTCTGTGTAAGTTAACTACGCACACATTGTGGCACACTATATCCTCAGCATGCTACACGGCACCCGCATCCAGCTTGCATCACATTAAACACTATGATAAATTCATTCACCAATTACTTCATTTGAGAATTTCAAGTTATGTATTCTTATTGTAGTAATGAGAAAGCAAGCGCACATTTGACTAAAATTTCTTTCTGAAATAAATACTGTCGGCATTTCATCAATCAGTAACATTTCACTCTACCTTACAAGCTGTTTCTGTTTATGAACCAGGTCCTTCGTTGAGACTAATTAAGAATGTGTGCAAGAAAGCGGTGACAAATCATGGACAGGCTTAACATTAGCTGCCTGCACAGTGATAGTACCGATAGTAATAACGGACCGAAACAGTGTGGAACTTTCAGTTTCAACATTCAGTCATGTAGGTAAGCCTGCCTGTCGTGTAACGCCAAGATTGAAGTGCGCAAGCACACTACAACAAAAAGCTAGCAGAAGCACAGAATAATGTTAACATTATACAATACAGGTTTGCTGAGGTTCTTAAAGCTAAACAAATACTATGATTCCAGGCCAAGAAGGCAAGTCAAAATGTTTTAAAGTTGACCAGAAAGGAGGGGCTTGATTTAACTTTGATGAAAACACAAAAATACAAACTTATTAGCATTCTTGAAACATGCCTCTTCCTTCTGCATCATAAACACATTGACATGATCTTCCCAAATACTACCATCCACTTACCAGTATCTGTTGTGTGCAGCTAGGGGTGTACCAATGGTCTTTTGAAGGAAGCTGAGAGTGAAAATAAACAAAAAAAAAACATTTAAAAAAAATTGCTTCCATTTGCAAATATTTGCAGACTAATTTCAGTGACCTACAAAACATTTTTAGCTCACACTTATCTCTATCACTGAAATAAATGTCTTAAAATTATAATACCAACAACTTGTAAGTACAACTGCTTTGCTGTTTTATATCAACAACCTACTGTCTTTTTTTACTTAGCAATGAGAACCCTGCCCTTCCCTCCACCCCCAAACTGCTTCTCCCCCACTGCAACAAAACAAAAACTCAGCTTTCTCCCTGCCCATCCCTTCAATCATGCGTACACAAACCATACTGCTGAAAAAGTCCTCTTCCTCTAAGCTGTCTTCTTGATTTTGCCTCGTTGGGATCTCACACAATATATTACATAAAACGATATCCTTCTGGCTCTCTTAAACATTTTGTGCAAAGCTAAATTGTAACTTCAAATGAAAAAAATACAGAATTCAGTTTCTTCTCTATGATACCAGAGTGGCCATTTTCCTTTTCAGTTGCATTCTTTACAGCAGTCAATGCAATTTTTAGCTCTAAGAGACAAAATTGTTTATAGTTTGGTATACCACTCTTGCCCAGGAGGAGACAGCTGCAATGAGACTCATTTACACCAAGTACAGACTAGTAAACCTGTAAAGGCCCATCCCATATATTCATGTATCACACTAGCTGGCATAATGTACTGTAAGAGCTTATGCAACTGACACTACAGAAAGGAGTACTATGTGAAACAACTAAGTAACAACAGCTTTACAAATGTATTGTGGATGGCTTGTTGAGAGCCTATGAAACATGTCACCCACATTATTTTGAATGTACACAGATTTGATAGTTTTGGAAACCTTTGTCAATTGATTCTTCACTTCATCACAAGCACACAATACGTGTGTAGAAGTGTAAATAGCCTTTTCTAGCAACCATAAGCTCTAAAATGTCCGTCTAGCTTTTAGAAATACACAAATTTGCTTATATTCACTAGTGTCAGAAGTCACTGGATAAATGCAGTGCTGTTACTTTCCTCGCAGTGTCAACTTTACTTGGCAAACATTTTGAGCAAGTTTTTAGGGAAAATCCGACAATGATAGCTATAGCCACCATGCCCACCATGAAAACCTGTGATTATTCATGTTTTTGTGAAATTCAAACTGCTTTAATAACCTTGACATTTTCTCCACCCATGTCCTTCCCATTCCTACAGTCACAAACACAATGACAAAGGTATAACCATAAATTTATACTAATAGCGAAACATATCAGAGTAACAGACAGTGAAGGGAATCTTATCCATTCCTGTATAATGACTTCTATACTGTTGACAACAACCAATCCAATACATCCCTTACAGTTTTGATGTTGATTATGACTTACCTCATACCATGTGGAAAGATGTCTGGTCTTGGCTGCCACATTTTAACACCTGAGTTTAGGCCTTTATAATACCACCATGAATCCAGCTGATAATATCTGGGTTGAAAGCGACATCAATTTTAGTTAGTTTTAAGTATTCTACTGTAGATCAAATCAAAATGCCAAAAGGCTTGGGGACTTCCACTTTGCAGAGTTTCAATTTAAGTTGGCACAGTTTTTACACCAAGGGTTCCTTAGAACAAGTCCTCCTAGCTACCTCCCAGTGCCTGCAAATTTAGAATATGAAACTACTCCCAAAAGGAGTTATAACCCTGAACTGACATATAACCCTGAACTGATATAACACTTAAAGAAAAGTCATGATCAAGATTGCAGGAAAGATTGGTGAGATTTATCTTCTCTTTATGACTTATGTTCAATAGGTAATAGGACAGGGTGCACTTGTCAATTCCAATCTAGTTTCTGAAAATATATCTGCCTCTTTTCAGCTACTTTCACAGAAGGATGGGAGGAGTAAAAGAAGCTAAAGACATGAACCCAGTTCTTGCATGGGACATCTTTCTGATTTAGATCCCATTTCTAAATCACCAATGTAAAGCCCCCTCAGCATAACCGCAAACATGCTGAAGAAGCAATTCCTAAGCCACTACAGAACTTCAAGATGGCTCCACTGATGCTTTCATCCAGGGACCTCTTGAATGCAAGGTGCTACATTCTACAGCCAGCAAGTCAACTCCACTCACACGGCTACCTTAAACTTTTGATGTGATAAATATTTCAATGCTGCAATTTTCATGACTGGAAGGCAAATCTCTTGCAATGCCTAGTAACCAGAGATGAAGGAGAACACAAACTGAATAGCATATTATAACATCAGATGTCCAATGAATTCAACAATTCAAACATTATGTTGAAGGGTAAGGTCTGCTCATATGCAGAAATCATAAATTAAACTTGAATAGAAAGTTGCATTGGGTAACCCCATGGAGTCTGAACTGAAAACTCCCAAACCTTGATGATTAAAGAGTTACTAATGTTCCACACAAACTGTATCAAGTAAGTGTTGCTTGAAACTTATCTTTCAAACAACTTTAAGCTGAACAGATTTTCATAAACTCATCACCATCAACACACAGATGATAAGCTACATATGTATAACATGTATAATACACTTTCACTAATATTGTCGTCGATATCCACTTTGGAACAATAAACATATAATAGAACACATGATATTATAGAAGATATCAATACGGGCCCATAGCCACGGGGGCATTTTGGGGTAATGCCCCCCAAAAAATATTTCTGCCCCCCGATGAAAATTGAAACTGCATAATAATTAATGTGGTGGAATGTTTTATGCCCCCCCAATCACAACGCTTTCCCCCCTAAAAATGTGAAGCTGGCTACCGGCCCGTATCAACATTATTATACCACACAGTTAGAATACCAATACTACTAAAATATCGATATTGCAAACAATATTGATATTCACCAACACTGGCCAATCACTTTGACAGATACAAGCATTCCAAACCAATATTGTAAGTATTGATATTCTCAAGTTTCAACCCAAGCTCATGCTTGGGCCTTGCAGTTACATGGGTTTACCTCCCGATTGTTATGACAGGAATGACCATGTTAACTGCAATATAATCTACAAGCACACAGGCATGTGGTAAGACTTTGTATACTTGTGGAGCAGGAAGATATTACTAAAATTAAGAGTTCAATGCACCATGTACACAAACCATTGTGTGACAAGTTGCCAACTGTCAATGCAGCTTATTTTGCAGAGGATAACAAAATATCGTATAATATCCATACCATGGATATTTTGTCACCGATATATCGATATTTCATTTTGGCAATATCTGTAGGCCCTACTTCTTTACAAATGACATATGTTACTACATCTTACACATCTGCCAGACTGTCTAGCACCATTCCCAAACAGAAATTGTCTCAAGGCCATTTGACAAATTTGAACTACAACCTTGGGTCAAGAGGGTGACATGCTAGGAGAACATGCTTCTGTAACCCATCTCCCAGGGGTGAGGGTTTCCAGGGACCAGTGTTTAAACTAGGTCACAAAACCTTTTCTTCTCTATCCATCCTTCTTACCTGTAAGGGATGTTATTATTGTCTGCTTCTTGCTTGATATCAAACATAGTCTCCTCATAAGTCTTGAGCAATTCAGTGTTATAGTAGTATGCAGCACCTAGTGACAGAAGAAAAACTATTTCCTTACTAGCTCAAAAACTCCCTTACACAATCAAAGACTAATGAACCATTTTGATGTAGACCTACATCTATGAAGATTTCACCAAGTCACAAGCATGAATCAAGAATGCTGCCCATTTAAAATTATAAGCTCATAAAGCTATAAAGCAATAGTCAAATCTATTTATTTCAATTAATTGGATATCATGCAAATGAACAGGATAATCCCTTAAAAATAACATTGGAAAAGCTGTCGCTTGTAGAACTGGAAATTCAGGTTTACAGGTTTATATGCAGGCTTGCCACTACACACAGTTGCCTAGCTAGCCAATGAGGTTAGTTACAGCCAAGGGTGAAGCACTGTCAGGCAGACCAGTTAACTACCCAACTTTACTGTGAAAGGCTATCCTTTAAAAAAACATATCACACTAACAACGAACAACCCTGTAAACATTTTCCTTTCGGACTGACATCACTTCATGGTCATACAGTGTCTACACTGGAAAAATGTACTGCCTTTTCATGTACAATTTGGTCAAACGTCGAATTAACATCAGCAAGGACATCCATCAGCTGCTATTTCGACAACAATCCAACCGTGTAGCATCCATCCCAGGGTTAGCGCTGGCTCAAAAATTTAAGAGGGGAATTCCCCCTTGGTCTCAAATTTTGGGGGGTCTGTGAATCTTATGGGGGGATTCTAGCCTTGTCAAATCATAGAAACAAATTGACGACTACCTTTTGGGGGTATTCAAATTTACTAACCAAAAGTGACGTAACCATATCCCAACCCCACCCCCACCTCTTCCTACATATCCAAGTTGGCCAGAGTTTGGCCTTTTGATGATTCATGACTAAACCCTAACCATCACAACCGGGCCTCAGCTATCAGCACTTGCGGCCACTGATTATTTAGGAAAGCTGATGTCTTCAGTTCTGCACTGATTGCATTAGCAGCTGAAGATTTGCAGAAAAAAGGCATGAAGTGCACTTCCATTTCAAATATTGTACTTGAGGACCCAAGTCTAAAGTGTGTGTAAAGCTTTCACCAAATAACCTTAAGAGGCTACAGCTAAAAAATTACGCTCTTCAGCCACTCAACTCTTTTTCACAGTCAATGACATTTCGCCCATTTAGTATGCCTCAAAAACTCTGAGTCCCAAAAGTTCAAGCCTCCGATCACTTGAAGTCCTTTCAAATTTCAATGCCACTGTCACACACACTATAAGTGTGAGGCTGCAGTCCTAGTAGCAAGCCCCATCATAAATTGACAGGACTCCAAAATTATCTTGTTGGCATTTATTTCAAAAAATATGTACAACACATGGGTGAAATACTTTATCTAACCCCTCAACAACATTTTTAAAAACTTTAATCTGCTAATTTTGAGGTACTATACACTTTTCTTTAGAGCTGCTGGCATTAGCTCACACATCATCCTAACATGATGTATGTATGGATACATACCAAGTCTAGCCTAACATAAGTCTCAAGTCACCTTGAAAGCAGCCACAACCAAACTGTATGGAGATTCTATGTTTTACTTAGGGTGACCAGACATCCCATAAAATACAGGATTGTCCTGTATTTGGTTCATTTGTCCCACGTCCCATACTGAACCTCTCTGTGACACCTATTTGTCCCGTATTTCCATGTTGCTAAATGGGGGCTCCTACAAAATAGAGTTAAACAACAACATGATTTGTATGATTTACAACTTGGACCAGTCTAATTATGAGTTTCTGGTGCTCTGAATGCATTCAAATCCCTGGACCCGAACAAGGGCTCTAAGGAAGGCCCCTGGACCCCACCCTCTAAGGGCTTTGTACTCACCATGCACGCTATGCATGCAAACATCCACCTTCCACTCAACCAGTGTCCTGTATTTTAGTTTTCAAAATCTGGTCACCCTAGTTGTACCATAACGGTACCAAGCTCTCAGAGCACAATGTAACTACAGTACAACAAACCTGTCAGAGCACACAAGAGGTCATGGGATTTATGTATGGAAAGTACATCCACACACTGTTTACTCAGTGCATTACTGTATTGACTGAGTGTGTGCAGTTTTTGAGCTGAAATTACTCTGCACAAGAGCCAGAAAGTACAGACTTTTTGTGGATTGGGTCCATACCAAAATCTGTGCAGGAATTTCCCCTCAACAAATTTTCTTTGTCAGAAACTGACCTCTGTGCGTGATTCTCGGAATCCTGTGGCTAATGCCAACACTAATCCATCCGTTGTCAAAACCTTCAGTAAAAGACTTGCAACATTTTCACACATCCATGAGATGTTGTATTTAATTCACAAATGGGTTGTCCCTAGATTAGACTCAGTCTAAGCTAGGACTAACCTCAAGAGTTTCTCTCTGACTTAAATCTGACTTAAATCTGACCTAAACCCTTCTGAGCTGAGGGCAAAAGTATTTAAAGTGAATCAAAGACTTTTTTCCTTCTTTCACCGTATTTGAACTGTACTTGAAACCAACTTGAACTTGAACCATTTTTGAAACCGCAGTTGAACTTCACTTTTTTATCTAGTTGATACTATATAACACATTCGTGTTAGTGTGTCATTAAATCTCATCTAACTAAATAACTACCTTACCATTATCTGTCCAGTATCCCAGATACTTAAGAGTCATGTCAGCATCTGTGTGACGATTGGTCTGGTACTTTGTTAGCAAGAACTTCCCCCAACTTTCAAAAGTCTGTGAGAAAAAAGGATTTCACAACAAGGATGAATAAAAGTACTATAGGACATCGGGAAGCTGCCATGGCTGTACAGGACTGTTCTTCTCAGGGAGGGCAGTGATTTTTGCCCGACTCCAGAGTCTAGAGTATATAATTAAACTGTCCACTTTTCCACCTGACTGAGACAAAATATCTGCCCGATTTATTAAAGGTTTCTGACATTTACCCGTACAGGGCAAGCAAATATAAAGTGATTAAAAAGTAACATGTAGTCCTCCTCAAGATCATGAAATAACAAGAGCCCAATGGGCACTGTGGTTCCTTGCTGAATGTAATAAAACAGCCAACTACTGAATGAATCAGTATTTCTGTTGATGCACAAGATCTGCTCTGTAAACAATGCACATCTTGTGTTAACAAACACATTCAAGCATAAATAAAATGCTCTGAAGAAATACTGTGTATAGGCCAAGAACTTCAAGGGATGTCTTCACAGACAGTATATATACAGTTACAATTTGTTTTATTCAATTAAGGAATCACAATTCATGCACGCTCAAGGGTATAGGTTCCATTTTTTAAGTCTTCGGAAGAAATAAGAGGAGATCTGTAAGATTTAGCAAATTTTTGAAAATAAACTTGGGGGGACTGCCTTCTCCCTTTAAGTGGACTCTTCAACAGTTCCAGTATCTAGGTTGAAAGCACCCCTCTCTCCTCCCCCCCCCCCCAGGAAGGAGAGTGACATCATTTGCATTGTCCTATGGTGGTTAGTGATAACAGAATATGAAAGAAATTCATCCCTATCACAAAAAGTCAGAATAAAAACTTTCATTTTTCACTCCCTCACCAAAGTATAGAACTGTCTCCATGGTGAAATCTTGTGGAACTTCTTTCACTTTTCCCATGATGCCATAGTTGATAGACTGGTCTTCATTTTCATAAGTCATTGAGGCAGCCATGAACTGACTGGATGGTGATATTACAACAGCACTACCACTAGCACTAAAGAGTGCAAGAGGTCCTCCACTCAAGCCAGTGTTAACTTTAGAACCATTGTCACCCCACCTATGGAAAATAAGAGAAGCAATTATTAGGTGCAATGTGAGGTCCTACAGGCAGGGTTATTCCATACATCTGGGGAAGCTTGCTCTAAAGCCAGCCCCATCTCCTAAAAAAATCCATAAGAAGGCTGTCCGTTCTCCAATTTGAAGTCTTGCATGTTGCCCAGAGCATCAACTTAGCTTTATGATCAAAACAAAACTTTGCTAAAGATAGCACAACTTTTCATTGGAGTAACTTATATACATGAAGGTTGGTAGTATCCATACCACGGACAACCTGTTTCCCTTCCTTCCCTACCCCCAGAAATACCAGGAGGGATAAAACACTGGTCTGTACATCATAGATCAATATATACCATGTACCGTGCAAAGATACATTCTGAAGCAAGGAAACTTCTAAAATAAATGTTTTTATATATTAGCTATATAGTAACAGCCAAATGGGTTATCTACTCCATAGTCTATTCCTATTATATTCTATACAATATTATGCTGTTTATGGATGATGAGCTAATATGTCTCCAAGAATCTGTAGAGGAACCAAGCAATGTTTGCCAACATTAAATCAGTAACTGTTCCAATAAATACTAACAAATAATGTAACTAAATCAAAACAGATGCATCCAACAATTTCGTTTAGAAAACAGTTCACATCCAATCTGAACTTCACATTCCCTAACTTAAAGTGCAGTCTGTAGAGTGTGGATGGTCTGGCAACCTATTGTTCTGTAACAAGAGATTGTGTCTCTTTTCTGTGTTGAAGCATTCTGTTTCCTGTGGTCATGTGGTATTCAGAGTGCACAGCTAGTTCTGTGAAGTCATACAGCTGCACAATGATGTGCAATTAATCAATTGACTAAGTCACAGTGCATGACATGCTAGAAAGCAACTTTATCCACAAGGAAGAAGAAATACAACCTGAATTTGAGGCGTACAAGAACCAAATCAATTAAGTGTCACATGTTTCAATCTATATGAGCCACACATTCCTTGTACATCAACTTTAATTTTAGCCAAACTATGAATAACACCAGTTGACTACCATACTACAGTGTTGCATGCAACATATTATATTCCCCTTGCCTGCTATCATTCCTTCCATGCAGGAAGGACACTTTTTTATGAATCTTCTTCACTTTGAAATTGGATGTGAAATTATTTTTATTTTACATTTCTAGGTCTATATGTGTAGCACTTGTTACTGTTGACTTTCATTCTCAGTGCATAATATATGCACATCAAGGCATGTAATACCCGGTCCAGCTTAATTGAGGCCAATCAGACTTACAGAGTTTGGAGACTTCTCAATCAATAATTTTTGAGGCCACAGAAATCAAGAGAAAATAGAATTAGATATTCCCATTGTTTAAAGATGCCCATTGTAATGAGTGGCAGGAATGGAGAAAAATCGAAAGCAAAGCTACATTCCTTGATTAAAAAGTTTATATCAGTTAAGGGGACAGTTTACTAGGGTCACGCCTTAAGCCCCAGTTGGATAGGCCCACCGTGGTCGGTTGGTGACTCACTGTACAGCATGCAAGTATATTCTGTAAGCTGTTGGATGAGCGCCCAATTCTAAATGCTCGCCAATCATCTTCCAGCTATTTTATATTGAGAATATTCCTATAGTGGACTTGAATATAGAAAGACAACTGTTCTAGATGGTCACGGTGAGTATGTTATTTTTTCAGTGTGGTTATTCCAATAACTGTATCAGCACCATTCAGTGGCAAACTGTCGGCCAGCAGCCTGGTACACTAACAAAGGCTCTACATACATATGTACATGCATACCTTCATGTTTACTTCGGAGCTTATCCAGATTTCTTCTGGTTTCACACTGGTTTATTGTGAAATTATCACCTAGTATGGATACTACATATTTTAAAAAGGGAGACAAAACTTAAATTTACCTCAATATTGCAAGAAAATTTTGTTCAATCAGGGGCGCCATCAGCTTCTGTCATTGAAAGTGTACACGATTGTATACATGCATGTACACTCCATGACGTTTGTGCACTCTGAACACCATGTGACTGCCATTTTTAGAGAACAATAACATCAGTTCAAAACTAACAATATGTTACCAGACTATCTGCCCTCTATAGACTATGCTTAAAGGGAGAAAGATGTCACTCCTATCTTTATTTTCAAAAATCTGCTAAATCTTACAAACTTCCTCTTTTTTTGGCTCACAAGTATCTTTCATTATGTTTCTTTATAAAAGATTGAACACTGAAGGTAAATCAAGGAGTTACTCTGCATGAATTTAACAAATCATAACAAAAATATTGTCACATGATTCATAGGAGCCATTCATGAATTAGCATGACGAAGTATACTAACTCAGATTCCTAGCAATGAGCTTTGCAGATTCCCAAGTTTTCCTTCTAATGACTTTACCAATTAACCCCTGCCTTTTCTGCATAAACTCTGTACAAACCACAAGACATTGCATTGTAAATGGTGCTCCTATCTTTTTAATACCCAAGTATAAACACTGCTGGGCCACAATGATGGCACCCCACTATTGCAGAAAGGAACCTACCTCCCCACAATAACATTCTTGAGGAAGCCTTGCCCATATGATAGGAAACCTGTGTCCCCTTCTTCTCCTTTGAAAGTAAAACTTGGGAAAACAGTGGAAAGACCATTCTCATCCCCCACGCTTGTGTTTCTCAAAGCTCCAAGAGAAAAATTCTGGAAAAGAGGGATGGATGAAGAGATTGTAAATACACCACAACATTTATTTTTAATATTAGCATGGTTAGATAACATTTTGCACAACTAAAGTTACAAACTGGAATATTTTTAATACTACTGCAAGTAAAAATTGAAGTAGCCAGCCTGACTGACACATAAACCACAACTGATGTACATCAGACACTAGCCTAAACCGGAATAACAAACATATGAGGTACTATGAAGATCGGTTTCTCTGAAAGATTGTTTATTTGATCAGTTATGACACTGTTCCATCCTCTAATGCTACCAAATGAACATTTTGTAGTCAGGTTGATGTCAGTTGAGGACCAGCATCTACAATGGACCCACATCCAATATATTTCTGTTTTCACTTGAATATGATCTCAGATATTTCTCAGACTAAAATGCAATTGTTTAGAGTCCATCCAAAGTCATGCCAACTTCAGTGAAAGGACAACAACATCACACATCGGTTTTTCCTTGAAAATACATCGGTCTGACATCTGACCAACCTCAAAGTATACCGAAACCTGACCTCAATCCATTAAATTTGACTAAAGTAAGGGTGACATAGGTCTGAGCTGGTAATTACTCCAGACTGTCTTGCTCAAAAATTTCTTTGAGATTTATAAAATGCAGATATTAAAGTATCCTTGCTGTCTGTTATATCTTGTAGCGTTCTTGAGCTGATTAAACTCATTGTCAAAGGTGACCAAAGTTTCACCCATGTCAGCTGAGCAAGTAAATTCAAAGCATTATCTTAATAGTTACTTCTGTTTCAGGATTACTTTTATTTGAAAGAAGCAGATCACCATAATTGTAAATATGTATTTTTTCATAGTCAACTGAACTTAAGGACAAAGGGATCCACCAATCAATTACTGATATGAAAAAAAAAATCACTTTCAAGTACATACAGTATTGTCTAACAGATTTAAGTTACTTAATCCTAAAAATATCCTTTACATTTACAACTGTACCTGTGAAAATGTCACCGCTGGGAAATGGTCGAACAATTTGAATGTTGTAATGATTTGCGTGGGTTTTGGTTCAGTTGTGTTCCAAGTGAGATCAACCTGCTGGTATCTCCCTAAAACTGCATCCATTCCCCCAAACTGGTAAATGGAGATCGGTATCAGAGAACCATTCAGTCGGGAAAATTGTGTATTGTTGATAGTAAAGACTGTGTTAGTTCCATAGAGAGTCGGTATACCCCCTCCGGACAAACTGTATGTTCCATCTCCATTGACCACCAGACTCAAATGAAAATTGTTTGTGATTTTTGCAACAATTTTTCCAGGGCTCCATGAGCCTATTGATATAGATAAGATTATAAAAACAAGGTGATGAGTTGAAAGCTACAGTATAATATGCCGTTAAGAGTACATTTTTGGCAACTTAGGCTTAAACTAAAGAAAACAAGATTCCTACATTTCCATAAAATGAGAAAGAAAAACATAAACAAGAAAGAAAATAGAAAATCAGAGAAAATTAAGTTTTTTGGCAAGATAAAATTAAAAAGAAGTAAGAAATTAAGAAACCAGAATACAAAAATACACTGAGACTTCCATGATTTCTTTTACAGCAAACAATATTTATCCACAAAAGTAGCTGCAATATGTCCAGAACAAATATTTTGGTGATCAATTTGAATTAAACAATTTAATGGCTAAAAAGTGGTTTATTCTAATGTGGCTGCACACCGGCAGGCCTCCACCAAAAACAGGAATGGAGCTATTGTCTACATTAACATGTGCTCGACATACTAAGTTCTATCCCATTGTAACTGTACAGGGGATAAATTGCAAACTCTTATTTTACATTTTTACACTAAATGGAGTGTTGTTCTCAGAATAACTGTTTTTAAACTCAAGTAGTGTAATACAAACAGTAGCATTTGAGAACAACACTCTTCATTACACGTTCAGTTCCCTTACCCAATTTCCAACTTTTCCCCGAGCAATTGAAGGTCTGCCTGGGTATCACATGACCAAATTGTACCATGGTTATCTCCTGCTGTTACAATTGAGTTGTGTTCACATTCCCTAATGGTCTTTGTCAGGAAGTCAAAAAGTGTTTCTGTACCCTAAAGCAAATTTCTCTAATATCCACAGCGACATGGAAGATTTAAATACCAAACTAACTCCTGAATTAATACATTCTTCCCCTGTGGATGAACTGTATGCGTATTTTATGACAGCCCTCTCTTACTCCATTGACAAAAACATCCCAGTAAAATTAAGCTCAAGTCGTTTCTCCTACCCATGGGTTAATAGATTATTAGTAAGAGAGATCAGACGTAAACAAAGACTCTACAGAAAAGTCAAGATGTATGGAAAGTCATGTAGCACATGTGACATTCTGTCACAATTCTTTACTATAACTTAAAAAATTATTCGCGCACTTTCATCTTCATTTCTATCTAGCTGTAACGCCCGTCATTTCAAACATGTTGGATTTATTTAACGTTAAAGGTTCCACAAACACTGTAGTCATGATTCAAGAGGAACACGAAAATGCAACGTTGCGAAGTTCTAACCTCTTTTCCCTATCTTTTGGAAGAATCTTCCTTCAACCTCACCATCGTGGCAAACATATGTTGTAAGAAAAAAATCATTTTTGTCTGGGAGCCTTATTGTGTAAGAAGAAAAATGTACTCCCCAATGGAGACTGTGCAGTCGCCCCATCAAATTTCTTGGTTTGCTCCTAAGTAGGCCGGTTCTCTATTAAAAACCCAAACTTTTTCAACTATTCTTAATGAAAAATTAAATCTTTTTCAATATAACCCCAATTTTTTCGGCGCGCTTCGGTCAATATCATTTCGGCAAACTATTGCATCTATCAGGGCTTAGAGTAGCTGGCCCCAGTCAGTGCACTTGGCCCCCATTTCATCAAATCAAAGTACCACCCCTGGCTGAGCCTGCATGCAGTTTTTCCTTTGGATAATGAAGTATACCCCCAATTTTCATAGTAACCCAGGGCTTGAAAATAAGCTTTTCCTCTGTGGAGCTAAAAACAGCTTCTGACAACCTTCAGTTTGAAGCTTTTCTGGA
>WURT03442965.1:0-22511 GCA_009936505.3 Holothuria glaberrima
TTTGTTTCTCGGTACTTTTGCTGAAAACTAAAGGTCGTAATCCTTATCTAGTGTCTGGTTATTAGCGAAATTGTGCAAAGATAGATGCTAAACCTTCTCTTCTTAGATAAGAGGCTAGTAAGGCCTTAGCTAAGCATTCCTTACGAAATTGTTTTGGGGGACGTGTTTTTCTCAGTGTTTGATTAGTCACTTAAAGAAGAGCGTAATGGATAGGCTATGGTTACTTTAGGTGTGAAGCTAAATGCAGACTTGTAATGTAAGTACATTGTCATGAGTATGAGTAAAAGTGGAGTGTCTCTTGATGTGAGTATGAGTACCCTTTTTGAATGTAGGTATACGAGTACAAAACTTTTATGAGCCCCAATGCATAACGTATGTACTCACTACAAGTCTGATGAAATGTAGCTTAATGGGTAGTTACGATTCTACTCTATGCAACCATTAGCCACTTTATACTTCTTTTTCGAAAGCTTCTTTTAAAATCAAGTTTGATAATGGCTGACCTAGGTAACGTGTAAGGTGTCTCGAATACTTCCTTCCCTCTACTGAAAATCTATACATAGCCAACGTGTAGAAAAATTCAGAAATTGCGCTCTCAGTGCATCAGATTGCACCCCGTAATGTCTTTCATGGCCATTTTGTTTTTGGAAGACCGTTGAGTCGGGACCTCCTGGAACGCTCGATCCTTTGCCAAGTGTTCTTCCAAAACTTTCTCTATTATTTTTATCAAAAAAACTTCCCACATACTAATTATTGCATCATATTCAATAACTCCCCGACGACTCCACTTGGTAAAGAGATTTAGTTTTGTCATGAAAATAAAACGAATTATAATGGCACGAACGTAGCAATTACTTACATATATGCATGTATGTATGTATATACATATATATATATATATACACACACATATATATATATATATATACATATATATTCACAACATAGTTTTATGGGTGAATGGATAAAGTTCGTTACATTCAGATATTGTTGTTATGTATCGCGAAGTAAACAGGTTAATAGTAGGCCTGCTATACCCAGGGAGGTGATTGAATTTCTCTGTTTAATATCTAGGCAATCTCATTCATACCTACAACGACTTCAACAAAAAAAAAATTATTTGGAACAATATTTTAATGCTTAACTAGTTGACGACAGTCAAGAACGAAACACTGTTCTGACATTCAAAACGACTGTTTATTGCGAAGCAACCCAATGATGCTGGCAATAAAGCAATTTTCATGATTTACGCAAATGAGCAAATGAAGTACAAGACTAAACTTTACCTTGGGATTTTGGCTAATTTCCGCATTCTCCCCCACGATTTAAAAGGCACACCCACATTAGGCAAGTTCAAGGGAACTAGACAAGTATTTTGTAAATAACGTCGAAACATCTCGAAACCCTATCGTTAGTTTACATCTTAAGCGACTAGTAATGTTAGTAGTTAATAGTATGACCGATAAAAACGAACAAAATTCAACTAGCTCAAACTCACCACAAACTTCAACTAACTCAAACTCACCATGTCGGTTTTGTCTTCGTACCTCTACTAAGAAGAACAGTTGTGTATCAAAATCTTTAGACTGACACATAACAATCCGCGTATCGTTCGTTCTTTTTTGACACCATAAAGTACTTGAATATATCATGGTGCAAAAATCTTGAACACCATTTGCACCTACCACAATACGTTCCCCTTCTTATTCTATACGATTTATTGTGAGTCACATAAAGTATATTTGCTTCGCTGTCAGATTTAAATGGAACCATTGACCCGTGTTATTTCTATACAAATAGCTTCATGGTTCGTTCAATTTGAACTATAGCTTTAACAGAAATTATAATAGCACAAGTTTTGAGTGGGCGGGGTTCAGCAGTGATGAGCCTTCTGCATGTGACCATATGAACGGCATAGTTTACAAGAAGGTGGTTGAATTGGTGTGACCGTCTCATATTCAAATTCTTCACATGATACATCATTCTCCTATTGATGGTCTGTCCTCTTCTCTCTTTGCTTGGATAAACAACATCAAGAAACACCAGACAAGACGCTGACCACACAGTTTGCTTTCATACCTGAGTCAGGCCCGCGGTCAAGGGGGCCAAAGGGGGCGACGCCTCCTGAAAAATTTTTCGCCTCCTAAAAAGTTTCAAGTTGCCATTGTCTTAAAACATTTTTACACATTTTGCCCCCTTGAAAAAAATTCGCCCCCCTTCAGTAACTTGTCTAGCTACGGGCCTGACCGGAGTGCATTTACAGGACAAACAAAGTCCCACATCTCTAATGGAATCAAATCTCTCAGTGTTCACCTTATGGTTTTTTGGAGCATGCATGCTTGAATGACCGAAGGTAGTCGGGTAAAATTTAATCTCCCCGCCTAGCCTCTTTCTTTTGTTGGGGTGTCGGGTGAAATTCCTTATAGGTAGGGGAAGGCGTATTGCAAGCTTTAAACATTTCCTCGATTTACTTCGTTCTACCAAAATCTATCAACCGTCGACGAATGTGGCCCATCAGTCTCTCTGGAGCAACATTTAGACAACCGTGACAAAATATCGTGTACAAAGCTCGTAGTTATGTCAGTGTAGTATTGTAATTTCGTTATTAGAGGATATTCTCCTGAGACATTGTAACTTTAGGCTACTTAAGTCGTAGTGAGACGTGTTCGTGTCGTAGCCTGGAGATGTCCTTTGAAGTTGTAACATTGTTGTAGTCATGTCGTGAGCACAGATATGTTACCGCGCTATTTCTTTGATCGAAAAATTCTGCTTGATCATACATAGGTTGTTAGATTGTCTTAGTGTTGTGGTAGCATTCCGTGGTAAGTCTTGACGGTCCGCGACTTTGAAATTAATATTCTATCATGCAGAATTTGAGCACGAATAGGGTTGCGTAATAGAAAAAAAGGTTTTAAGCAGTAATTCGGAAGAAAATAAAATAACATGTGTGGGGGACAATCAAAATTGACTGTTATAAATTGTATTAAAACAGGGTTAATGCGAAAACTAAGTAGTCGCCGGTGTTTGCCATCCAACCTGGGTTATCACGCTGTGATTGCTGGCATTACGGAAAGCAGTAGGTATGGTTCTTCAATAGGGTTACCATTCTGCCTATCTGGTATATAACATCGTTAAGTTTTGGTATATCTTCTTTGACAATAAAAGTATAATATCATTTTACATGTGAGTGACAAGTTATTTTTGGAGAAATAATTTGAAGATAAAAAGGCCTATTTTCAGCCAATTGGATTCGGGGGTTTCTTGCGAGACCGAAATTCCGCGAGACCGAAATTGCATTTAGGCATGTGGGCGAAGCTGTAACTGGTTTGACGTGTGATCGTAAGCTCATAGAGGTCGGCGAGACGGAAGGTCTGCGAGACCGAAAGTGAAAAGTGAAATTTTCTAAGTTTTTTTTTTTTTAAACTAGTGTACTCAAAAGTGAACTTATGTGACTTTTGAAATGAACTTATGAACGCTATAGTGAACGTATTGGACTCTTTTTGAACTTGTGGGAAGTTTGAAAAACAAGACTAAGTCCAAAATGAAATTATGGGACGGCAAAAAATAAAAATTCATAGCAAATACTTCACAAAGTCACTTGCTTTGTGTCAACATGTTTCCCGGTTTCAAAGTTTGTTTTCTCAAAATTTCGGTCACGCGGACCTTTCGTCTTTGGGACCTTCGGCCTCGAGGAATTTCGGTCTCGCGGACCTTCGGTCTCCTGGGCGGTAACTTAACTTGTAAGTAGAACAAGTTTTTCCCTTCAGTTTGTGGATAAATTCCTCCTGCTCCTATCCTCTTCGCGCCGATTGGCACATAAGGCCTCTACGCTCTTTCTCAAGATCACCCTATCCCTAGCCTGCACCCTAGCTTTATCCCAAGTTCTCCACCCAAACTCCTTTCTTTTTCTACTTTCTTCTCCATGCTGTTTTTTTGGTCTTCCAACTCTTCTTCTGCCATCTGGTTGCCATGACAGTGCAGCCATACGGAAATGCCCCTTAACTTATCTCAAAATGTATCCCAACCAGTTCCATCCTCTTTTTACTTCATGGCTAATCTTCTTTACTTGTGTTAACTGTGTTGGCCACAATATTTGCATGATTCTTTTCAGACATTGATATTGAAATGAGTCCAGTTTCTTTGCGTCGCTTCTATTAATTTTCCATGTTTCACAACCATATAATTTGTGGAAAAGAAAACACAAAATTGTCTGAGTAGAATGGACTTATTAAGCCCTCTTGAATTAGTCGAGAGGAAGATGGTTGAATAATCAGCTAAGGTGCAAGACAAAGTCTGCATCTTTCCGTTCGTTTTCGGTGTCTCGTTCCCCCCTGTTTTTATCATTTTTCTAGTTTCCTCTTATCAATATTCCCCTCTTTGTTTTCAAAATGTAGTCCTTAATATGATAACTATGTCTTTACTTGCACGTATTGGGCAGTCTGTCCAAACCGGGAGTTGCTGGGCTAAATTGGCCTGGTTCGCTAGGTAGAGGATACACTACTCCGAAGAAACATACTACGAACCTAATCTTAACCTAACCTTCATTCTAATCCAAACCTTAATCCTATACCCGAGGCTTATCATTGGCCTAATCCTAAATCTTATAATCTGTATCTAAATCTACCCCTAGCCTTAGCTCTATCCCAAAGTAGATGTTCGTTCTAGCGAATCTTCGACCTACTGAACATTCTGTCTAGCGGGTATCCTCGGTCCAAAGTTTTTACGGCTATGATAATGTCTCACTAATCACTTACAAGCAACAGAACAGAGCCTGTGACATATTTTGTTTCTTTTTTTCCGAAGCAGTGGAAAAATAAGTGACTGTGAAGTGATGCCTTAGAAATGCTGAACAAACGTGTTTAATACCATTCTTTATTCGAAAAGCATGTCATTGAATTATTACCAGAATTTCGTAGACATTTCTAGTTCAATTTTAAGGACGTACTCCATAAATATATCTTTTCCTGGCAAATAACTGCAGCGCGAGTGGAAAATTTGTAATTACTTAGTGCCTTAACTATTAAAGTATAACTCTGATCAGGGAGCTGGAACTCCCTGCTCTGAATCTGCTTATCCGTAAGAACAAAGTGTTTTCTAACTCATGTAGACACATCAGCATAGTAGTCGGAAATAGAATTGAAATGGAATATCAGTCACCAAAGTGATGTTTTTGGACCAGCCAAATTTAGCTTGATCCAAATTTTGCTGCCTTACTTGCAGGCAGGTAGACAGACAAGGTACTCAAGGGGGCCGAGATAGCTTTAGGGTGGGGACGAGAAATTTTTCAAGGGGCGAGATGTGGTAAACAGCATTAAGGCAATGGTAACTCCTGATCTTCTAGAAATGAAAGGTTTTTTGGCGGGAGGGGGGCTTTGCCCTCCCTGCTCCCTTTAATATAGCTAAGGGCTTACTTACATGCTTACCAACCCATTATATCTTGTATTTTTAAAGTTGCAATTAACATTAATGCATTTTTACCATCTTATCGTCCCGTTTGTTTACAATATTGGCATCATTTGAATACTTTTCTCTGTGGAATTTATAGAACTGTTCGTTACAAAGATTCAATAATTGTTAAACTCGGCAAAATGTAATACCCCTCTTCAACTTTACAACTGCAGCCTGAAATCCCCTTCGCCCTAATTTTCTCAGCGAGTGGGCATCGTAATATGCAGCTCTCTCGACAAACTTGTGTGTAAAATTTCGTTTGCTGGGTTATTTTTGCTAATGTCGTGTTATGACAAGTGAACTCGTAATCACAAGGACGTTACATAGCCATCCTTTTGAGCGGGAAAATTATTTTATTGAAAGCTATAAATACTTTTAATAATTATATATGGTATTGATCCTGTCACATAAAATGAATTCTGACTGACATTATCATTGGGTCACAGGTCGATATACAGGAGTGAATTCTTAGAATTTAATCACTTAATTGTTTTTTAATTTTACAAGGGAAGAACATAATAACTGATTCTGCAGCTTAAATCATCTTAAAAGCAGCGTAGTTGTTTTACTTTCAGTAATTAAAGTCTTAAGTGATAATATCTAAAGTTAACTGTTGATTCGATTATTCACAACGATTTAATGAATCCATTCTCTCTGCACATTTACTCGTCTCTCCTTTGAATGTATGTTTAGCATCACTAAGAAAGAAAAGGGAGCCCGTTTACTCCCAGTGACGTAGCCCGTTGACACCATGGACCATACCGGAGGTCTTTAAAGCGGACTAGTTTATTGCTCAAATGTCAACACTTTTGCAGTGTACCGCCTAGCTGCGCCTTCAGTTTAACTTGTATTTGCAGGTGTTTTAAGAAGAACACTTATGTTCCTATATTATTTCAGTGAGGAGACATGTTATATAGTGAGAGACGTGAAGGTACTTTATTGTCAAGTGGAAGTGACTGTTGGGCAGGCCATGTTATTCTACGGTATCGATGCGCATCATACTATAATCACTATTGAATTCCAAAAAAGATCAATCATTTAGCCAGAACATTTTAGTACAATCGGATCCGAAATCTGATAGTAGACTCAGAAGTTTAATATGGCCTCTATAATGGCACATACGGGATTAGATATTTCAATATATAACCTTTCTTTCTGTTACACAAGACCATTAAACAATTTCCCGTGTCATACAAATTTTAATTTTAAATTTATAACTAGAACAGCTTTTCATAAGCCGTATTCTTTCTTTTCTAACGAGTAAAATCGTTAGTTATCACATTTCACATCTCGAATATGAAAAACGAAAAAGCAAGATCTTTGTGACGTTTATCAGTAACAATGGCTCTGGTGATCATTCGAATGAAATAAATATGTGGAACTTGAATTCTGGGGAGTAGTATGTAGTTAGCATAGAGGACCACAGGTCAGCTGCTCAAAATGCGTGGAGCTGTCTATAATTAATTCACCAAACATTATTTTTGTTGGACTCATAAAAGGATGCTGTGGTGCTCATCGAGTATTGCTATGAGTGACTGTTGCTAGACCTAATGAAAAAAAAAAAGATTTAATTTCTTACACCTTCTTCGTGTACTTTTTGATAAAAACTACCATAAGAAAATTTTTGAAAAATCAAAACATACCTTCCCTTGAATAACATGAGGTAATAGAGACTTCTTACAAGGGTGTAAGTCTGAAGAAGACTCAGCCCGCGGCAAGTAATGTCGTGAAGGGTTTCATGACACGACTAACGTTGAAACATACACTGTGATTAGTACAACTCTGATGACGTTGAATAAACATCAGGAATCCACCTTCACACTGAACATAGTGTAAACAACTTTTTTATAACAGTGGAGTGATTTGAAATGTGTTTTAGCAATACTCGGACAAATTCTTCATAATTCACAAGAACATTCATGTCCGTCTCCAAACCTCGCTGTTTGATGTTTGTTGATTTTGTAAAACCCAGGTCTGAAGCCCAAATTCAAGAAATGTAAGAACAAAGACCATAGACTGAAAATACGGCTAAACATAGCTACAAAAACTATTGCAGCTAGTTTTACATATCACAAAAGACATAATTTATTTGTCTTTATAGACTTTATAGACTTTATAGACTTTAAATGTATAGTGTGCCAACTACGGAACCTTCTACACCTTACAACCTTGATTGGAACTGAACAAAAATATTTCATTATTAGACTGATCCCTGGCCTCACAACCAGGGTATTTTAGAAACAAGCCAAGAGAAGAAGTCCTACACAAGAGAAGTACCATGGCCCTACTTTTTTTTAATTATATCTCCTCCCCCCCCCCTCTAAAATAGTTTCAGCCCAGGAAATTATCTCGTCCCGTTCAGTACATTAGGAAGCTTTAGATTATACGACGCGGGTAAGGGCGACGCGTCGATTTACCCACAGCTCACGTCGTCGCGCTGACGTCCGCGCCATGAAACCATTGCGCTTTAGATTTCTACGACGGGGAATGAAAGACGCGTGGTGATATTCGTTAACTTCATTTGAGTGGCAGACGCCCAAACCCAGTGCTGTCAATGGAATAATGGTAACAGTATATAGCGGAAAAGTGTAAGTCAAACTTACTCCACATGTAAGCTGAAGAATGGCAAACCTTCGTTGATTTCGTGAAGCAATTGTCTTTGGCCTTAACTGATTTAATGGATGACGATGAATTCATGTAGTTGTATGAGGGTATCTGGCTATCAAACCTTCCAATCCGAATTTTAATATAAAGATGATGTAAATAATTTTAACCTACTGAAATGCTTAAAGGGAAATATTGCGTTTGTTTTACAGAATTTTTCATATTTTGTTAAACCTATACCAGTAGATACAGAATGATAGACAATTTAAAAAAAAAAGACAGTATGTTTATCCAAAAATAAGGTTCCCATAGGAAGAAATTCGAAATTTGTTGGACAAAAATAATTTGTGTATCCAAACTTTCAAAATTTCAAACAATGCAACATCCATAACTCTTGCAAGGTATAATATTTTAAAGGGATAAAGCTATTGCTGTTTATTAGTGAGACTGAATGCTTTGATAATTATTTTGCGCATTTTCTTTAAATGCCATCCTGGTGCATTTCAACGCAATATTTCTCTTTAAACTTACCGAATTCGATAGTTCACCTTCTTGGATAACATCCATCTTAAATTTATGCTAGTGCTACAGTTGCATCAGAACCTTGGAACCCCTTTGCAGGGAGTGTCACTCTATCCTTTACAGAATTGAATATTCTATAATCAGAAGCGTCACAAGGGTTGTTTGCAGGGGGTCCAAATGACTCGACTTGCGCCCATGTAGCCCGGGGCCCGGACTTTCTGTTTGTTTCTTATTTAAGGCCCAGCTGACGGTGTCATTCTCTTACGACAAAAGAACATTTTTGCAACAATGATTAACGTATTGGAGCAAGTAATATACAGCCCCAAACTAGTTTCAGTTTCCAACTCCCGAGCTTAACTCGAATCCATGACAATACGTACGATTACGAATTTGGCACGGCCAGTGACGATGAAGGAAACAAACTCATAGTCATTGTAATTAAATATAGCCTAAAGGTATGCATGGAATTCTCACCTGCAGCGTACATGACGGCGGGTTTCCGTAACTTAAGGGATAATCTGCAGGGCCGTTTTAGCCTGGGCGAAATCCCTAGGGGCAGTTCATAACACTGTGTAAGCGGAACACCAAGTGGTATGCCTACAGATAGTTGACATCCAGGCGGACCCGTTCTGTTTCACATGTTTTCGGTAGCATCATGAAGGGAGGGGTGAGGGGGTTACACATAAGCCTGGTTTAGGTTCAGAATTGTACAAAGCTTTGAACTGATTATATTTTTACACATTGTTCTTCTTAAGTGGTATTCTCCATATTTTGAGGCTACGCGGAAGGCAAGAGGTGCTGTCTAAGAGGAGGAAACGACGTCCTATACTCTTTGAGAAATTTTTGTCTATGTGAGGTAGCTTAGATGTTAACTAGTGCTATCTATGTACAGCTTCGTAAAGTGTTGAATTTAATTATATGTTTAGGAATCTTCATTAGTTAGTGATTTTTTTCTATCCTCTTATGGTGTAATTGAAGGAAATATTGCCTAACAAGAGGAATTACACGTCTTGTACTCTTTGAGGAATTTTTCTTGTCCTAAGTTTTCCTAGATCATAAATGGTGTTATCTTTGGTGAAGCTTTGGACTCATAAAATAATCTAAACTTTAAATTATTTACTGAATTCTTCGTCTCTGGCATGCATGGCACTCTCACAAGGCTGGTACCTGTAGCACTCTTAGTACGAGTCTGGGGAAGCCACCGTACTTAGCCATAGGGTAGGCCTTGCAAGAAAATGGGGGGGATCACACATTTTAGACCTTAAAAGTTGCATCTAAGCAAGTTTTACTTTTACATTTCATGCTTTAAAAACAAATTTAGGTTTCAAAGTGGAAAGTTAGATTTCATTTAAAGGGGAAATACGGTCTCGCTAATTTGAATTAGTGTATCCGGGTATCCTATTTCATGAATGACTCTTGAGAAACATGTTTAAAAATGTTTTGCACTGCATAAGTTGAGAAATTTACGTATAAAATAACTCCTTGGTTTACCTTGAATATGCAATATTTATGTTCTAACACATCATGAAAAATACTTGAAGTGAAATAGAGGATGTTTGAGGAGGTTAGGCTACAACTTTATAAACCTCAACGAATTTAGCTAATGCCAGTGTGTGTGGTGGTGTGTTCAAACCGTGTCTTTTGAAGGGAGAAAGGGGATCTCCCGGGAAAATTTGAGCAAAAAAGGGACCCTTAAAAGTAATTTCCCAGGTTTTTCTGGGCCTTGAAATCATAAGTTGGACAGTGAAATTTCAGCATTTTTTGTATATTTTGTCAAGAAAGGTAGGCCAACTTTCATTGACGGTTCGGAAATGTCAGGGGACAGTAGCCCCTACCCCCCACCCCGCAGGCTGCAGCCCAGCTCTGACACAAACAAATGTAATTGCACATTTCATCTAGCTGTGGTAGCATGCTTCAAACAATAGGCCCTTTATGAGACTATACCCCTGACTAATCCAGGAAAATGTAAATTTGGTTGCATTGTTTCAACAAGCGAAGGGTGACCGTTGGTGCATGCATGACGCATCATACCGCTCAGTTTAAGTGCTCTTACCCTCACGAATAAACAATTCACTGGATGCGGAGGGCGCTAAAAGTAAACAGGTTTTCCTTTCCTTTTCCTCCTCTTTCCATTTTTCTCATCATTTTTTTCTTTATCTTTTTCTGAATTTTTCTTTTTCGTCTAGCTTCATTTTGTGCCCCCTGGTCCGTGTAGGGAGGGGGCGGCTAACCTCTCTCTTCCCCCTTGTTCCGCCACTAGGTAGAATACCTGTACACGCACAGTTTATGTGCGCTATCGATAAACTACGATGTCGTAAAGGATGGCGGATCTTCAATTTCGGGCGTAAATAGCCTGAGTGGGAAGATTTTGCATGAGAGTATGAATAATTAATAAAGCTTGAAAATTATGATTTCCAATGTCGACAAGTCAAATATGTCCAAGTCACGTCAAGTCACAAGTCGTTTCTTTTTATTTGAATGGTCACTCTTTAAAGGTAATGTGTTACCTTGCGCTTTTTAAAGGAGGTGGCTAACATTTCGTGCAAATGTTCGCACAAAGGTCCCCACTGACTTTTGAAATAAATATTCAATAGGCCTACACGAAAACAGTCGAAGGGAATGATTTGGTAGTTAGGAAATGGTTTAATTATTACTCCCTCCGTTATTTTCCTATTTGTCTTCATCCTATATTTAAGAACCTTACCGATAGAACAATAAATTAAGTCTTTGACACGTGTCCTACTTCACACTCCTAAGTCGTAATATGTAAAGCAAAATATTGCTTCTATGCAACTTTACTCAGGATTTTAAAGCTTCCATACCACTTTGACCAAAATAGAGCAGTCCACTGCAATGACCATATGTTTTAGTTTCCCTTCGACAATTGATAATAGTGTATAAAAGCAACCCCAGGATAAAATTTGACAGTAATTAGGCGTTAGACGTCATATTTTGTATTTCTGTCAGCTTGTTTGCAAGCAAGCTTTTTATGAAAGTTGTAATCTGTAGCCAAAATTACTCTAAGAATAGGACTTGAATACGAATGTCTCGGACATAGAACATCTTATGAAAAGTCACATTTTAAAAGGGTGAGTTTACAGCAAGTCCGCTACAGAAAGTAATTCTTTCTTTCCAATTTTCTGCGGGTAGAGAATAATCATTTTCTGATCGACTTCGGTTCTCCAAAAATTCAAGTTGGAGATGTGATGTGTGACATTTATCTTCACCTGCATGTAAATTTTTAAGTTAAAAATCCTTACAACATCTTGACACCTATAGCAAGTACAAATGTGAATGTCTTTGAAATTGTCCTTATAGTGGAGTAATTCTTTCTTTCCAATTTCTGCGGGTAGAGAATAATCATTTTCTGATCGACTTCGGTTCTCCAAAAATTCAAGTTGGAGATGTGATGTGTGACATTTATCTTCACCTGCATGTAAATTTTTAAGTTAAAAATCCTTACAACATCTTGACACCTATAGCAAGTACAAATGTGAATGTCTTTGAAATTGTCCTTATAGTGGAGTAAAAGTTACCCTAGGACCTTTGCAATAACACATGCAGTACATCGACTTAAAATACACCAAAATAACAAAAAGGGAAAAAAGTAATTACTTTTTAAAATTCATTTCGTGAAGAAATTCTTCTTAAGCCGATAGGAAGCAAGGTAAGAATGACAAAATTTACAGAAGCCAATTCGATTACTTTATACACCATTATTCTAGGCAAAATACTTGGTCAACGTACTTAAAACGATTTTTTAAACCGACATTATAAATATCAAATATGAAGCACTCCCCGTATTTACTTTAGTGCATAATATCAATAAAGTTGAAGTTATCGTTCAGCAGCACCAAACAAAGCATTGAATGGTCTATAATTATGTTACTTCAACTGAATCAAGAGGTATAGGTATACCTTGTGATGGGCATAAAGTACAAAAGAAAAGAAACTTCTTAGTTGCAGCAAAAGCTTTTTAAGAATTGGTAACATTAAAATATACCGTGAACCGTTCTGAATTTTGCAAGTCAATCTATACATACATATATTAATAAATATATATATATATATATGTTTTTTCTTATGCCGTGGTGTACAATTTAGTGTAAACTTGTAGAATTCAATATTAGATATACCGCAAAAAATTTCATATTTCTTATAAAGGTAGGAAATTAGGGTGAATTGTTCTAATTTTGATTATAAACAAGTTAAATAAACCATGAATAAACAAAACGAACTTAATTAAAAATTATACGTTTCACATCTTTTAGAATGAAGGTCATTTCGTGATTTCGTAAAACAAGTTTTACAAGTTAGAGCAGCTAAGTACTTTAGAAATTTTTCAAATACATTTACTAAAAAGAAAGGAAATTTGGGACAATTTACGTTCTTTACGGAAAAAATGCTCAAGATATTTTGTATAAGTTCCTCAGAGTTTGTATAGGAATTTTGCTTTAAAAACTGCAAAATGTGTTAAAAAATTTCTTTGATAACGTGTAAGACAAATTTACGTTTCCTGTGAAATTCGTAGATTAACTCTAAGGAATTGTCAACAACCATTTACAAAATTTCTGGGAATATTCCTTTTAATGCACATTTTAGAAATTCCTGAATTCTACCTAATCACTTAGAAAATAGAAATTCTGTAGTCGCTAAAATGATTTTTCAAGAAATTCTTTTAAGGAAATTGTAAAAGTTCTTTAGATATATCTTTCAGACTCTTGAGAAGTATTTACAGAAATATTTAAATACATTTACCACGATTTCATGTCATTTCTTTAATGAGTCTATAAGTTCGTCAGGAAATGAAATTCAAATGATATAAGACAAAAGAAATTGGTAAAAATTAAAAAGATTTTTTGCTAAATTACCCGACAAGTATTTTTTTACCTACAAGGTTCCCTGTTTTTTCGTCGTATTCAAATTTGTCATCGAAAGATTAAGTCTTATCAAATTTTATCATGTATGTATGTATGTAAATAGTATAAAAACATGGGTGGGGAACCTCTTCTCCCTGATGGGCCATAATCCACTCGCGAGCCGCACACATTTAGGGTGCAATAAGTTCTCTCCGTAGGGCGCAGGTCAAGGGGCACCAAACAAGCCCTAAGGGGGCCTAGGGAGAAGTCTTGGCAAGAACTGGGGCGAAGCCCCCTGAAGCCTGGAATATGTACTAATTAATTAGCAATAGCATATTCATCCACTAGCGTTAAAGTACATAGAATGTGCAAGGCTACACAGACCAAAAGTATCACAATACCGTCATTTGTCTTTTTTCTTACGTATGACGTAATAATAAATGAGCGCATATGAAACGTGCTCGCGAAACGGGCCGGCAAAATTGTGTAACCTATTTTTAAACTAAATTTAGTTTTTTCCTCGTTTTACACTAAAATTGACCACTTTTTAGTGTTTCATTCAATATTGGAAGGGGCCTTTCTAAACCCCCTACCCACTTCACGAATCTACCGGAATAGATACAATGCATACCACCTACCTCCTACACGAATCTTACGGAATAGCTACAATGCATGCTGAGTTTAGTACCATCTATAGATAAAGCTAAAGATGTGATTATGTACTCCTGTACAATGTTATGTACCCTATCTGCCACGCAAAGCTTCGGTTACCTCCAGAAGTACAGGGACTTTTCACATGATTTATGTCTAATGATAACAGTTGGCATGCATGTTACACTGTGTATACAGGCAGCCAGTTTTCATAGCAGGTCAATTTAAACTGTAAAAGTTATGTGTATCGGGTGGTTATTCTTTTTTGAAGATCATAATACCTGATTTGAACAAAAATTGAAGTACATATGTAACCTTCGCATAATGTTCGCATTATGCACAGAGACAACCATGAGAGCATCTTATCATGGAGACACGTTGTAATCACATGATCTTATTATTTTCCAAGCTCTCGTAAATGTTAAATACGAAAGTACACTTGAAACCCTTCAAAACTATAATTATTTCACTTTCGGGTATCTTAACATCAGAAATAAGACGGACGTTGCAACTAAGAAGAGCTCAAGTGAAGTTTTGTGTGTCTTTTTCAACATAGAGTTGTGATTTTAAATGGTGTGGAAGTGTAAGACGCTACAAAAGACATGGCCCCATGATAAAGTCAGCATGTACATTTTTGATAAATGACTTGGCAATTGCAAGCATTCAAGAATAAGTAAAAAAAAGGAAATTGGCGTATTTCATGGTGGCTGGAAAGGGGAAAATGTTGTAAAAAGTAAAAGAATAAATAGTGCATGTGGGATACCCTTACTCAATGTTAGTATTGCATCAAGAAAAGTATCAAGAAAAATACAATATTATAGTAGCACAACGTACGGACTGTAGCACAGGATACTACGTAAGCGGTTTAGGTGTCAGGCTAGACAGTAAAATTACGGTCGCGCCACCCCCCACTTGTCGTCTTGGGATGGTCTGTCGGTACATTTGCTGATCTTGTCGGTAAATCCGCCTACTTTGGAACTTAATAGCTATATCGTATTTTTAATATACTCAGAAAGTATTCCACATGGCTCTTTGTCAGGTCCGTAGGCAGTACGTTCTGTAACAATTCTTCAAAAAAATTTCGCGCGCTACGCGCGATTCATCTTCAGTTCTATCTAGCTGTTACGCCTGCCATTTCCAACATCCTGGATTGATTCAAGGTTAAAGATTCTACAAATATTGTAGTCATGATTCAATAGGAACACGAAAATAAAAAGTTGCAAAATTATAACTTCTTTTTCCTATCTTTTGGAAGATTCAACCTGACCATCGTGGCAAATATATGTTGTAAGGAAAAAGATTTTTCAGTTTCGTCTGGGAGTCTTAATGGGTAAGATGAAAAATGTACTCCCCGAAGAAGACCATGCAGTCGCATCATCGAATTTCTTTGTTTGCTCTTAAGAAGGGCAGATTGTTTTAATAAAAACCCAACTTTTTCATCTTTTCTCAATGAAAACAAAAATATGAATTTTTTGCAATATGACCCCAATTTTTTTCGGCGCACTTAACCTTATATTTTGCGATCGGCATCATTTCGGCAACCTATTGCTTCTGTCAGGGCTTAGAGCAGCTGGCCCCTAGTCAGAGCGCTTTGCCACGATGTCGGCAAATCCAGGCACCATCCCTGACTGAGCATGCGTGCGGTTTTTTTTTTCCTTTGGGCAATGAAGTATATCCCTACTGTTGAAACATTTGGTACCATCTTGCATCTGGCCCTTCTTCCTCTTAGACTCCTCACTAGGATAAGAGAAAAGTTTAAGGCCAGATATTCCCAACTTTCAAAATCAAATCTATCGACGCCCCTGGTTGATGGTATTTTGTGGTTTTATGAACTACGAAGGTATGGGAAAATAATGCAAGTTTTGGGATGGATAGGAGGGGGGGGGGGTCACGAGTGCGTGGTGACTTGTTAAGTGATAACCCTTCGACAAAATGTCGGTACATTCACTATATGCTGGCGGTACATTTACCTTATTTTCATCCCTGCCCCCCCCCCCACTTCTGTCAACCCAGTTACGCTGTCGCATCACAGTGTTGTCATGTAACAAATTCCAGTTGGTAAATACAATGATATATGACTCTGGAACAGTTTTATGCATATTGAATTGTACAAAGAATCAGTTTTCCTAAAATTTTTGAGACCACTGCAGTATCAGATGTCACGTTTTGAGGGTGAACGGCAGAAGAGCAAAGTAATCTATCATGAGCAAGGATTGTGTTTTAAAGCACTTTATAGTTGGGAAGGTATTCTGTTAACAAATTTGTAAACAAGTTTTGAAAACTTAGCTTCGTTGAGCTATAGCGTCATTTTGGGTATTGTATGTAAATATGACAACGAATGAACGAATTCGGCATTATCTAAGTATACGATATGAATGATTCTTTCAGGAATATTGTTTATGCCCCAACAATGAATATTCTTAAAATTCCATCGCCATTGGTACACGGTTCTAGAGAGTTGCACGAACAGAAAAGAATCAGTTGGTGAGTTCAATACAATCTCTAGCGGGTTTTTCTTGCAGTATAAACATAGACCAGGGAGGTGTTACTTTGACTGTCACAGGAGATCCAACTTAAAATGTAATTTATTCTAATCCTCTTTGATCGGATTAAGAATGAGGAGATAATCATTTAATATCAGATGACAGGACTTCAGAACCTCCATTTCTTTTGTCTAATACTTATAACTGCTATTTTCTGTCCTATCCAACCTTTGTCAACGACTCTATTAGGCTGACAATAGGATTATCGTGAACAATGGTTTGATGTGTAGCAAGTTGCGACAGCCTAGTAAGCGCCAATGTTTTAACATTCAAAACAACTGTTTTTCGTGACAAAGTCTAAAGATCCTTGTAATAAAAGAACTGTCCATGCTATTTGCAAATGCGGAAAAGAGCTATGAGGCTATATATTACTGTTGATTTTTCATCAATTTGCGCATTATTTCGCAACTTTAAGTTGAGATATTTGTGCTCAAAATGTAACAAGGAATGACAATGTGGTGTTTTAAATGTGGCACAACGCGCCACAAAGGCCCAAACTAATTTGCGTCTGAAACGACTGGCAATGTAAAATAAATGGGCAAATTTCATGTGCCGCTCTTCAAGATCTAGCAGACGACGTGAACCTTTGTGTTTAGTTTCTTAAGTAACTTTAAGCCTATTATATCTGGAAGATTACTTCAAAAAAAAAAAGGATTACTGTCGGTAACTAGCTAGGTTCAAAGAAAGGGTTAAAGACGTGTCTTCTGTCAAAGTAACACCTCCCTGCATTGACCTACCGAAATCCGCAAATCAACGACTGTTTAGTGAAATGGGAAGGGAAAGAGTCGATATGGATACTACTTGTAGTTAGTTAGTTAGTCAGATGAGGTTTTGAGGCTCTGCTTCTAACCAATTGGTTTAAGTCGGGCCGGCCACGGCCTTTTTTCCAGTTGTGGCTCACTGGCTTATTTTGCCTACTCCATTTCTTATGCTGAGCACCAAGCACAATTATGGCAGTAGGTTCCATTTTTAAAATCTGTGGGTCATCGAGCCCCGACCTTTCAGCTTCAAGTCGGATGATCTAACCACTTGACCATGCAGTCGGTGCTAATGAAAAATTGAGATAACACCTTTAGCAGTCTTTAAAATGTTTGTGTGTGTATTTTTTTTTTTTTTTTTTTGCACGCTTCAGGGTAACGCATTCTTCGACAGTACTAATGCTAATTGTTACTGTAAACGCCTTTTCCTCATTCAAGACCTTTAGTATAGTATAACTTTTATTTCAAAGTTTAATGAATAACCCCAATTTCATACATAGAAAAAGCTCCAGCGTCATCGAGAATCCAAAATAGGCATTTGTAAAAATAATGGTGGTGGTAGTAGGGGTGTTTTCTGCATAGACCTGTTTAACTGTTTACTGCCGTTTTGAGACACTGAAGTAATTCATTCTAATGCTCGCACTTTTGGGAATACCCCAGAGTTTCTTCAAGCTTTTACCCCTGGTCCATTTGCCTCTGGATCTGTACCCACCAACGTCATTTACTTACAGCCCAAGGACCGAAAAATTAGCGTATGACTAATTTTGTCCTGAACCTTAACTGATTCATCTCATAAAATATGCCGGATACATGATATAAGAGTGATTACTTACAGCCCTGCAGCATAAATAATCATTACAGAATTAACTCCGAAGACCTTACTGATGGAACCGTATTTGCCAAAAATTTATTTAACATTACGGAAGCTCTTAGTAGCGGCATCAGTAAGTGATTTTGGAGAGTTATTTCCTAAAAAATTATCAAAAATGAAAATTGTTTGATAGGCCACCCTGAAAAACATATAACAAATCACACAGTGTTGGGAAAGTACTTTGCACTAGCTTAATCAAGTAAAATTTAACAAATTAAGATTTATTTTGCTATTTCTCTTTACATGTAGCCTAATGCCTAATTATAATTTATTTTGTCATACAAATTTGGATTTTTCTTTCAATTTCGACTGTCCTTCCTAAGTTGCGTTCACACCAAAACCACGCGGTTCACGCCGTGGGAAACGCTGCGTTCCCCGGACAGCCGAGGGCTTTTGACAGCCACTTATAAAACAGCCGACGTCGAAGATGATGTGGGACATTTGCTGGCTCTCTTTGAACATGCGAAAATAAATAATAATTATGAAAAGGAGGGAACGTATACTATGTTCTTGTAAAAGAAATTTACAAATCTACAACTGTTGAGTGAAATGGGAAGGAAAAGAGACGACATGGATACCATTTGTAATGAAAAATGAGAAAACATATACAGATATAGCAGTCTTTGAGAGGTGATTTTTTTCTACGCACGTTGGCGTAACGAACTCTTTGGCCTTAGGCCTTCTAAAATACATGTAAGTGTACACGCCTTTCTTCTAATTGGACAGCTTGAGTACAATTGTTGTGTCAACTTTTAATGCAGCAACCCTAATTTCATAGATCCATGAAACTCCAGTATACCATAAAAATCCAATGTAATCATTTGAAAAAAAAATAATTGGTGAGGGTTGTTTGTTGCATAAGCCTATAAAACTGTTCAATGTATATTAAAAAATCATTGTAATGCTCGCTCGCTCGCTCGCTCAATCATTTTCCCCCGAAAAGGAGGAAAATCTGACAGCCATTTTGCATTATACGAATGCCACACCATCCGAACAATACAAAACAAAGAGTCAATCTTTTCAAACCTATCTGGAAAATTCGCATGTGCAAAGGGAAGTTCGAAAACTGCATATTCATGTGACTGATTACATTACCTACAACTTTTCCTCGCGACAAAAGGTAGTCCACCGTGCACGTTTTGCGAAAATCTCAAAAAAATCAACGTGACCTTTGTGAAAGCCTCATTAGTAGACGTTGTACAGCCGTCTCTCACTACACACACGTTAAGTGTACATAGCGATAGCTGAACACGTACACTTTACAATGCACACTCTTTAGCCTAGAGACGTTTTGTTTTTACGGCTTTAACCGTTCTGCAAGAATTACATGCCGACAGTTCTTAAGAGATACCTCAGAACTATGCAACTTATTTTCGAATTATCACACAACAACTTTCGTACTAGAATTAATATAGGATAACTTACTCACCACTGTCAGGCAATACCAACGCCGCTGTTCGTGTTAAGCCAGTACACAAACTATACGCAGCCTGCAACCCGACACCCCCACATGTGTGCATGCTAAACGACTGTTATGAAAGCATGGTTTTGTTTATTCATGAAAACAAGTTCCCCTTTTTACGGTAAAATGGTTTTCTCCCGAATGGGAGAATCTCCCGGACTGACTAACTAACTAACTAACTAACTAACTAACTAATGGTTGCACTTTTGTGAATATATCCCAGAGCTTCTCCAAGCTTCTTCCCCCGGTCCCTGTATTTTCCTCTAGAAACGTACCTATCAACGTCCTTTAACTTACGGGGCCCAAAGAACAGAGGCTTTGGGGTGTGACTCATTTCGTCCTGAACCTTCTTCCTCTCAGACACTAACAAATCCTAAATGGATGATATTAGAGTGTTTACCTACGCGGTCCTCCAGCAAAAAAATTATTACAGAATTAACTCCGAAGGTCCTGGTGATAGAACTGTATTTACAAGATTTTCTTAACATTACGGAAACTCTTAGAAGCAGCATCAATAAGTGATTTGGCAGAGTTATCTCCCAAAAATATTATTATTAATGAACATTGATAGGCCACCCTGTAAATACATATAACAAATCACAAACTTGTTTAGGGATAGGAATATTTCTTTACACTAGTCTGATCAAGTTAAACTTAACAAATTAAAATTTGTTTTGCTATTTTACTTTATATGTAATGCCTAAAAACCATTGCTTTTGCTACTTCACTTCATTTGCAATGCCTTACAATCATTGCGTTGCTCTTTATAACTTATTTTGTCTTTAAATTTTGTTTTTTTTTTTTGTTTTTTTTCCTTTCAGTTAAGACTTTCAAACATAAATCCCTCTAACATCCTGCTTAGGCGTTATGCTCTGCGGTGTCCAATGCACAACATTGAAAAATCCAAACATCTGTTAAACGAAGCAGAGTTTGGTTTTGTGGTCAAGGCACCTTCACGCATTATACTCTTTCATTAGAGAATTCGCTCCCTTGAAAGTTGGACAAACTTGTTCTGTCCTTGAAGTCTCTCCTTGTTTTACAACTGACAAAAAGCCACATTCTTGCAGATTATATGGTCCAGTGACCCCCGATACTTCTAAGGGAATCTGAACCCCCAGTCTTTTGTCAGGCTGTGAAGACCTGGTAGAAATTCCAAGGACATTTTGTTGTTTGCGGTTCTCTATTGTTAAAAAATCAGCCAAGTTGTGACGCTATCGGCCAAGTCATGACGTCCACTTTCAAGGGGCAGATTTTTCTAATGTAGCCTTCACTACACAGCAATAAAAAATCCAAACACCTGTGTGTAAAGAACCTTAGTGTATGGCAAGCTGCCATAGTTCTCCAGACAAAGATCTCCAAACAAAGATCGCACGGTTCCCCCTTATGATCGATCGATTCGGGAGGCGCCGCGTTTCCCGCGAAACTTGTTTCACAGTGTGAATGGTTCCATACAAATACATACAAGCCATTTGCTTTCGGCTCCCGCCCCGTAAAACGCAGCAGATTTTGGTTTTTCTTTAATTTCTAAAAAAAAAGCAAATGATACAAATTTACTAATAAAAGATTTCTTCCAATTTTGTACTTGACAAAATTCAGACAACAGAAATTTGCAATAGGTCCCCTAGCAAAGTTTGGTTATTCCAATTCAGGAAAGGTTACTATATCTTTGCCATACATTAGACACGAACTTTAAAGTAACTACTGTTTTCTTTTCTTTGTTTCTCGTTTCTTTTACTGAAAACTAAAGGTCGTAATTTTTATCTGGTGTCTGGTTATTCGCGAAATTGTGCATAGATAGATGCTAACCTATCGCTTCTTAGATAAGAGGCTTCTAAGGCCTTAGCTAGGAATTCCTTACGAAATTGTTTTATGGGGACGCGTTTTCCTCCGTATTTCATTGGTCACTTAAAGAAGAGCGTAATGGGTAGGCTATGGTTACTTTAGGTGTAAAGTTAAATGCAGACTTGTAGTATGAGTGCATTGTCATGAGTATAGTACAAGTTGAGTTTCTCTTGATATGCTTATGAGTACCTCTTTTGCATATTGGTAGCCTATACGAGTACGAAATTTTGTATGATCCCCAATGCATAACGTATGTACTCACTACAAGTCTGGTAAAATGTAGCTTAATGGGTAGTTACGATTCTACTCTATGCAACCTTTAGCCACTTCATACTTCTTTTCCGAAAACTTCTTTGAAAATCAAGTGAGAGAAGAGCTGACATAGGTAGAGATTAAGGTGTCTGGAATACTTCCCTCCCAGGCTCTACTGAAAATCTGTGCATAGCCAACGTGTAGAAAGATTCAGAAATTATGCTCTCAGTGCATCAGATTGCACCCCGTGATGTCTTACATGGCCATTTTGTTTTTGGAAGACCCATGATTCAGGACCTCCTGGATAGCTCGATCCTTTGTCGATTGATCTTCCAAAACTTTCTCTATAAACTTCATTAAAAAGCTTCTACATGCTAACTATTGCACCATATTTAAGAACTACCCGACGATTCCACTTGGTAGAAGGATTTGATTTTGTCATGTAAATAAAACGAATTATAATGTCACAAAAGTAACAAATACTTATATAAATATGTATGTATGTATGTATGTATGTATGTATGTGTGAGCCTAGCCTGGGTATGCATGTCTGAGGCTGGTATGGGCATGTGTGTGCACTCACAGAGACTTCCTTAGCGGCACACGGGCAGACAGCGAGAGCTAGGTTCTCGCACGTCTGTCCTAGCTCACGCGCGGCTCGTAACTGGCGTAGCTGCCCGAAAATTCCGTCACTGCAAT
>WURT03443076.1:0-22508 GCA_009936505.3 Holothuria glaberrima
CGCAAATTTTTGGCAAAATTTTGACATTTTTGAACAATAACAACTTTTCAACTCAAATTTAAAAAAAAATATGTTATAACATTCCCCCTAAAAGTTATATCTGTATCAAAGATCATTGCAAGGGCTTTTTTTTATACTAAAACAAAGTCTCTAGGAGGTAGGGTTGTGGAGATATAGTCCCTGGAAACTTGTAAGTATTTTGGGGGCACGAATGCTCCCAAATGCGTTAAAGGGTTTGAAAAAGATATTCTCTACACCAGGTGCGTGTGTGCAGCTATGACTTATTTTCCTATGCGACTTAAAGTTCTTTTAATAAAATAATTACCCGAGTAAATGGATGCTATTTACACAAGCAGTTTCTATTAAGTTACTGATTAAGTATCAATTTGTCTTCTTTCGCTTCTTACAAAGTTGTCAAGGTGTTTTCTTATGACAACGTACTGTTTTCATTGTTTTGACGAATAGCGGTTTCAGTTTAGTTTTGGTTTCAATTTTTCACCATTCCCACTACTACTGTACTAGATATTGACGTTTATACATATAATGAAGGAGGCCTTTCTAAGTGAATCTGCATATAAAATCCATGCCATTCTTCTTTTTACCGATTTTAAAGTATGTTTTCAGTACATTGCAATTAACGATACGAAATTCCCCGGCCGTGTGACATACGTCAAAAAATATCTGTTTCAAACATCAAGCATGCTGTATATGTAAGCAAAGAGCCAACTTTTTTGTAAAAATGTGAAAATATCCTCTTTGCAAAGGAAGGAAGTATATTGTTTACTTTTATCTTTCTATAATCAATTTTTCATATTTTTGAAACTTACCAAGTTAACTTACTGGAAAGAATACTGAGAACAAGATGGATTTATTGAATGTAGACATAAGCGTTCACGATGGGTACATTATCACTGAGGTTTGCGTTGAAGGAAAAAGCATCAGTTGGATATTACACATATAATTGGGATACCTAATAAAGATGCGTCCTTCTTGTAATCAATTTAAGAAAGTCCCTTTGATTAGAATTATAATAATTACCGTAAATTTTGTTTAAATGTATAAACTAATAATAGAAATGAATGTGGTTCTCCATTTCTAATGACACTCTGCTTAAGAAAATCAATTTGTAATGAAAGTTACTGGAAAAGAAGGCGTACGTGACTCCTTGAAGGTAGGATATGGCGTCAGCAGTAGAAATAAAATGTCTTAAGAATATATTAAATATGAAATTGATCTACTTCAATATGCTATTCTCGTCGTTTTTTTTTTTTGGAGTAGCATCTATCGTGACTACGTTACAGACGTATGGCCCTTTACCTGAAGTTACCATAAAATTACTGTATTTGCAGGGGAAAGTAAGTAAGGTTTCACAACTCCCAACAACTGGGAACTCTGGGGACACCTGTTCACAGAGTCCCTCTACTCACTTTTGATTATATGACCAGATAATATAGCAGCCTCCAACTTTCAGTAAAATATGTTTGAACCAGGAAAAATCCAAAGCTTGCTGATTCCTCGCTGAAAGAAAAGACTTTGTAGCACTGAGATTTATCCCTCATAGTGATCTTTCATGATATTTAATATTTTACCATGATTTCACAATTTGACCTCTAGTGACTTCACATGACCTTTGTCACCCACAGTTACATTCCAGGTTTCCAAAATTTGATCTTTTTTACGCCAAATGACCATTGACTGCGACCACCGCTCAGTATGAGTAGGGAGTTTCTACTTTGAACTCCCTGGTATTAGATCCATGAAGATAATCCTTTATGAGATTCGGTGTTTAATATATATTTGCACCTTACAACATCTAGTTACTCCAAATAAAGTTTGACCCCCAACAAAAGCAAAAGGGATTTTATTAACAGTATGGAACATCCACATGATAAGTATGAGATACCTCAAAGAAGTCTTTCGTAGTTTCATTTCTTGTGACTTCCGATGTTAATTGCACAAAAATCTAAAGTTATCTTAAAATATCGTGTTTCAAATTTTTTCGCATTTTCATCTCTGGTGACTTCAATTGGTCTCTGATCTCCACCAAACACAGTAAGCGTCTCTCCCACAATAAGATAAATGTACATTTCAAGTGATAAAAGTATCCCCTATTCCAGTTCCTACCCAAAAGCAAAGGTCTTCTTTCTCAGAACATGACAAATCTCACAATATGACAAGTCTATCCTATGACCTTAGTTAATTGACATTTGCCCTTTACCAAAAGAGATAGGGTTCATCTAGTTACCATAAAGTATTGACATTTGACTTATGAAAAGTATCCGTGCACCTACCTTTAGGATATCATTCTTCCATTGTTTTTAGTTTTTGACTATTGGTGACCTAAAATGACCTCTGACCTCCTCCAAAACATTATGGGTAATTCTCTGAACATGGCAAATCAATACAGAGTTTGAAAAGTTTCCCATAATGAGGTACGTATACAAGCTAGGCGTCACAAACGCACGCATACATGCACCCATAGATACAAAATACATGCAAACATACGTACACTGATTGCATAGATTCTTTTCGCCTTTGCAAGAAATTAGAACTTTCCTCGGCAGAAGCCTTGCCAAATTTTCTTAATTCACTTCATATTTACAGTCTCTAATGCTCGTCACTGAAATATCTATGTGTAATGATGGTACGTTTAGAGTTTCATGCTAACATTGTTTTGTTTACTTTTATACTGTGCTATTGCTGTACAAGCTACTGTCCTCTCAAAATTTACAGGTGTAAAGAGGTTCACTATGATCAGATGTGAATGAATCATGACTACCTAAAATAAAAGTAAACCCTTCACTGTGCCGATTTCTTTAATTAAATTTCATCGCAATACTTAATTTGGCTACCTACTCCTGTTTATTCAGGCAAGACTGAATTGATGAGATAAATGCATAATCTTTTAACCTGATTTATCAAATTGCATTAATTACTGAAACAGTTTTTTAGTTAAATGTCGACTTGTTCACTGTAACATTACTTTCTATCCTAATATACCTATATAATGTACACTTCGGCTCATAGATTTCATTAAGCGAGGCCATTGCTGTTCAGCAATGTGTAGTCCTAGTTCCTTCTAAACATTCCTTCTCTTTTGATTTCTGTATGCAACTGGTAGCTTTGAGGCAAACATGACCCTTCACATAGAGATACCAGTGCAAAAAGTTTCCATTAAAATTTTGCTCTAAAGGTCACAAATTATAAAATCTCATTGTTCCTACAAGTGAGTTCCTACAAGTGATAGTTATGTCAAAAAGTCTCATCTTTTGCTATCCTTGACACGTTCACAACAATCAAGGACTGAAATTATCGACTTACATGAAAACTGATGAATTGGCTTCCCTAACAAGGTCAACTGTTACTTTGGTTGTTTTACCTATGTGTGCACAGTTGAGGTGAAGCATAGGGTTTGAAGACCACATTCAACTGACTCAAGCATCTTTTACTGAAACCACCGTCTGTCACAGAAATGCAAATCGTATTTCCTTGTATTTCGCACTGAGGAGATGGAGATCGTAACATGGATCACCTCACTTACACACGGAACTGGTGGGGTTTGAAAACAGCTTATTCAGCGCAGGTAGTACAGCATGAACCCCGGTGCAAATTATTAGTTGTATGGCTTTGCAACCGATATTACATTGCTGCAGGTTATTAGTATACTCCTTAAGAGCACTTGAGTAGCAGGCTTTCATGATTGTTAGGCAAGATGAGGACTGGGTATATAAACAATGGGCTAAGTTTGCGCTCGCGCTATTACTGTATTGTTTAGCTCCCATTTTCCATACTGATTTCATACACATGACGTTATCATTAACGTCTACTTTTAAGAAATAACCATACGTTAACATGACACTCAACCTTTTTAGGATTTTCCGGCACTTTTACCTATTCGTCATTATCAACCTTGCTTTGCTTTTATCGTGTAAAGTGTAAGGCATATCTCACAAATATTCAAACGGAAGTAATTAGCCTTAAGGTAGTGTGAAGGGTCGTGTCTAACGATCTTTGGTGGGTTTAGCCACTGAAATTTCAAAACGCTTCGCGCCAATTATGGTGGCGCTTTGCTTAGATATGTGCTAACCAACCGCACCCATGTAAATCCTAGGAGCAATTTCAAAACCAGAAGGTTAACTGAGTGACAAGAAAGAGGGAAAGGGATGAGTAGGAATAGCTTAGCCGTACACTGCATGGTAGTCGAACAGTACGTAACCCCTAACCATAACCTAACCCATAGTGTCTTACTGCAACCTCTACAGTGTCTTTACATAGAGGCGTCGGAGCAAAGAGAGGTCGGAAAACAGAGCAGTCACCTATTGGATTAAGCATGGCACTATTTTGTTAAAAAAATTCAGTAGAAGAGGGAATGGGTAAGCAGTCTTCACTCAGTCTCAGAGAAAAAAATGTCAGATACGAAAGATTGAGAAGCACTGGTATTTGGTGTCTACAGTGCAAAGCGCTCTACACACAATACTTGCAGCCCTTGACCGAGACCCCTAGTTCCGCCATTGAGTTTTGGTGGTAGCTTAATGCGATTACACACCAACTCAAACAGTCTATCGAAAACAACTCTCGACGTGTTTAATACTGTAAATTGCGGAAACCGTACCATATCAGTATTGACACTGATAACACACGGCAGAGCACACTTGGATATTATAAGCAAATTGTGCGTCAAAAACATGCCCTCGAGTAACAAGAACTGCACAAACGCATCATACTATACGTAACGGGATTTCCAAACTAGGTCAACTGACACTCTTTGGTATTTTAACATTGCAGCTGATATATGGAAAACACCAACGCTAAAATGTTTTCTCTGCCAATGAGTTCATACGGTGCTATAACAGTGGAGGCGATAAAAGAAACACGAAACGAAAGAAGCACTTACTTTGAACGAGCTTGTTCTTCTTGTGTGATCGACATGGCTTCTACCACAAAGCATTAATGTCGGATGAGTTGAAAACCACCACTCAGGACCGCATTGCCATACTTCTAACTAGCACTTTACCCGACATTCTGCAACAATAACGTGTGTCTATATATATAGACAAATACGTCATCATATTACCGGTGTAATACTTTGAACTGAACGCGGAAGTTATGGAAGCTTACTCTTGTACAGTTTCTGATTGTTTTGACTCTAACCTACAGTAGGTTACAAATGCTTTAAATGTACAGTCGGCTGCGAATGCTTTAAATGACAAAACATGCTCTAGCTCAATAATAAATGAAGTTAGCTCTTAATCTCACATAATGCTGTGTCAGCATTGTTCAGGAAATTATAAGCACACGCTCAATGTCATTCCTTTCAATACTGATTACGTTTATTGCCCTGGCACACGATCGAGTTTGATCGAACTTCCTCGTGAATTATTTAACCATCTTGCAATGTTTTGTTTCGGTTTCTTTCTTTCCATCTAATCACCTCTTTAAGATAATAGTGTCTGCATTTTGGGAAAAGTAAGGAAATCAATTCTTTCATATTTCTTATGATATCAAATGATGTCTGAGTACTTTAGTTAATTTTGAACATTATCTTCACTTACATGCTACACTGTGAAAATAGTACAAACGCGTTGATGTATTGTACGCTACATATTACATCGATATATCTATTTTACTTGTATTGGTCGTTGGACTTACCCTTTCTGATTTTAACCGAAGGCAAAAAGAATGAGATGCAACCACGGTGGAGAGTGTTTTCGTTTGGGTATGTGGGTATGTGTATATCTGTGATGCTGTGCTTGTCAACATGGTATCTCAAGAAAGAATGATGGATACTTTTTAAACTTGACAATATGGTTCATATACTGATCATATTCATAGTAGAATAAATTGTTTTTGAAGGAGGTAAGAATTCTTTCAGAGGTCACTTTAAGTCAAAACCGAAAACCTTGTAAAAACAATCACAGAAAGTGAGAAGCACGGATATTTTCCACAGTTAAAATGTGGATTCGCTAAGATCAGCCGATGAACCTTGTTACTTTTGGTCGAGGGTAAGATTACTTGAGGTAACCGGAAGTAAGGCTAGAAAAACCTCGTTAATACATTATCTCAAAATTGGAATGATAGATTCTTTTCATACTAAGTATATGAATTTTTCACATTGCGAAAAACTTTCAAATGATTTTGATGGATGTTAAAGGTATTTTGAGGTCACTGGAGGACAAAAACGGAAAACCAAGTGAACACGATAGTTCAAGATTGGATTTCTTTTATACTTGTTATAAAAATTTGTCATAGTAAGAGAAAAAATACCTTATAGGTTTTGGTGAAAGTGTTAGCTCATCTGAGGTTACCAGACGTGTAACTAGGAAAATATTAAAAACTGATATCTCAAGAATTGACACTAGGCCGTACCTCCAACCTGTGTTGTTTCGTGTCTCATGTAAAAAAGGGCTAAACGCTAATTGTAGCATTTCAAAACTTATAGAGAACAGTATATATCTTTTCACAAGAGCAACTCTGGTACATGAATTTGTTATTTCAATTTTAATTACACAATGATAGAATTAAGGGAACGATCCTATGACCATAACATAATTAGAATACCCTACAATTAACGCAATTATATGTTGATGGTGTTAAGGCCGGAACTCGATTTCATTTAAACACTTCTTTTTTCAGTTTTTGCTTTTTTTTTCAATGTCTGACCTCAGTTACGTAGCACACTTGGAATATCGTTTTTCATATTTGTAGAAGTCCTTTTGTTGTTAGTGGAGGCCATAAGTAATTTGAGGTCATCAGAGGTCAGAAACTGTAAACCTCTTTGACACCATATCTCAAGTTACGAATTATGATATTTGTATAATTCGAATGTGTTTGCGTCCTACTAAGATCAGTAACCCTACCGTTCTCGGTAGAGCTCAAAATGTCCCTGAGTTCATTGGCAGTGAAACTACAGAAACCTTGTAAACTGCTGGTAAACATGGTATTTCGAGAAGGCTTATTTTATGGTATCCACACGTCGGTTACAAACATCCGTCTGTTTTTAGTTGAGATCAAAGTGGCACTTAGAGACACCAGAGGTCGCATGTTTCAGGCCTCGTTAACTGGTATCTTATAAAGGTTAATCTTGATGGATTCCATAATTGACTTAAGGATGACCCAAAACTGCGAAACAATTCAGTTGTTTATGGTAGAGGTCAAAGGTCAAGTGAGGTCTTTAGAGGTCAAATTGTGAAAACATGGTGAAACATTATATATTAAAAATGATAAATTTAAGGGATAAACCTTTGCACTACAAAGCATTTTCTTTCGATAAGGATACACTAAGCCTTTGATCTTCCTGGTTACGACATACTATTCTGAAAGTGGGTATATAAAAAGGAAGAAATGAGAGGACCTACAAAACAAGTGTTTCCAAACTTCCCATCGACTGGGAGTTGAGGCAAGGATTGAGGGGATGGGGGTGGGGGTTTTCTAACAAAATCAGCGAGGGTTAATGGAAATGCAGTTAACTTTTAAGTATGATTTTGATACAAAAAGTGACTTACACCATCTATTTTTGCGGACTTAAAAACCAAACGGGTAAATAATAACGCAGTCAGTGAATATACATATACGTGTCACTGGGTTGCACTGTTAAAAACATATGACAAGGCACAAAGGAATGCAGAAAAAGTGTCATATTTTGAACGTTTTCGGTATTATATATTTATTTCCGTTTTTGTTCTATACCTCTACAAACAGTTTAACACTGTGATGCTATGCACCGTGAAGGTTTTAGTTGAATGGCAGATGGCTGCTCTGCGTTGGTTTGATAGGTCAATTTGTTAAGCTTTTTTGTTTGTTTTCTTCGGGATTGTGCTCACTCCACTTGCGCGATATTGTTCACTGTTACTCTAATTTACAAGAGTTAAAGAACTACTTACACGTCGTAAGGTTTACTGTTATTGTGTAAGTTATACGGATGGATTCATCGCCTGCTTTGCAAAAAAATGTACAAGGTGTGGCTGCGGCTTTTCTCTATACGATGGTTTGGGTTCCAGCCGTTTTCAGTTTACTGATGTAGATTTCGTTCACACCCCTGGACCATACAACATGCTCCTGTAACAGACCTATTCCCTCTTTAATTATTTTTCTGACTTCTTGGTTTTTCATCCTCTAAGCTTTTTTCTTTTTTTTTTTTTGTTTCTTCGTGATTTCATTCTGATGTGCTCTTAACCATCCTTCCAAGGCCTAACGTCCTGGTCTCATCATCCATATTCCCTGGCATGACATCCTGCCAACAACCTCACCGGCAAAGGAAAATAAGTCACCGGCGGCGAAGTGGCACAGCTGGTCTTCCAGAGATAGCTCCATGCCAGCTAAGGTTAAGTTAATTTTTCTTGTGAGTACTGGTACTCTACAATATAATGTAAAATGTTACTTGTTTAACTTTAATTCCACACAAGAAGGATTGCAATACTTTTTAACTTGAATTATCCTTCTTTTTCTTTCAAGTCTCCTTCTCAAAATTTCCCCCGAAAAACTCATATCGACTTCGGACTCGTGTGTCAGAGTTTTGTAACAGTGATCAACGAACTTACGTATTTAATTATAAGTAACTGGACTCGAAAGATAAATAGCTAAGAATGTGGTTTAGCCAGGGCCGTAGATAGGGCCTTATGTTTAGAGGGTGTGAATGTTCCAAATTCCGATTGGCTGGATGTTTTTTCCAACAGAGTGGTAGCGTGTAAAGTGCACTTTTTACGGGCCTGCTTTTTTGTATACATCAGTAAGGATGCTTCCTTTGTCACGACGTGAAGGTGCGTCCTGGGGAAGGGGTCTAATTGGAGGGGGTGTCCCCTTCCCCTTTGAGAACTTTTTGTTTATTGAAGGGTGCTTAGATACAAATTTGCCCTTTTACTGACCCTGTATTTTTTGTTTACAACAGTGGGGATCCTGCCTTTGTCACTACATAAAGGTGCCATCGGGGGGGGGGGTCTAAGGGGAGGTGGTGTCTCCCTCCCCTTTGAGAAATTTTTGTTAATTTCAGGTTACCTAAATTCAAAATGGTGCTATCTTTGAGCTGCTCATATATGGCTGAAAAATGTCCATAATTTAGTGAATTCTAATTTTTGGTTAGGTGAGAGAAGAGAGCAAGTTGTCTTAGAGAAAAATAGGTTGTCAACAAACCTCCTGGAAACCCCCCCCCCCCTTCGGCTTCTTAACTGTCTTCTATTCGGACTAACTTTTCTTGAAAAAATGTGTACGTGCGTGCAGTCAACAAAATCATTTTTGGACTATTAAGAAAATTTCTCTTTCCTTCATCGTTCATTATAAAAGGGAATCTAAGGCTGGTAGTTATCTGAAAGCTCTGAATCAATTCTACAAAATGTGTCAAAGACATAATGCTGATTACCTGTCATCCAAATAATTATATAGAGTATGACGCCAAGCACTTTACATCTATCGCATATTTACTAATTTTGAACGAAAATCCAGACGATTGGCTTCCAGCAATGGGGTATGGGCGGGAGGTAGAGAATAGGTGCAGAAAGTCGATATAAGACCTCCCTGATAGGTATAGCCAAAGAAATGAAGGCCTAGAAAGCGAATTTCAGAATGCTTTTTGGTCGTAAGAGTTTTAACAATCACCATCTATACCGATAATGGCTCTGTGCGAGGCGCTCGGATTTTTTTTGTAAATGAATAACCGCAAATACGTACTTTCAACCTTCTACATTATGCTACAGATAAGATTGACAGATGCCATAGTGATGCGAGGCCCCTACAGACGTTTGGAGATTTGTCTGTATTTTGCGGTAAAGTGTTGTGATCGGAATAGTTCTATGTTTACTAACCTTAATAGTTGTAATGATATGAAGCGCAAACCGTGCTGAAATCTTTCATTACATAGGATGTCAAAGGACAGTTTTAATTCAATTTTATGAGAAGAAAACAATGTTTGGTATTATTCTCACTTGATCTAGCTGGGAAATACATACAAAGTTGACATAGGCTAAGTCGGAAAAATATGCTAGACTGAGAAATCAGAAATTCCAACTGTTATTTCAGATTTTCCCACTATCGTCGCTCTGACGAACTATGGGGGTGAGACATCACAACACCCCCGGTCGCGACGGCCCTGTGTTTATCCTACATATGATTACATATGCGAATTCAGCGAACCTTCTTAAGATATTCATCTTTAACACCTTTATATGTGAACTTTATATTCCGAAGTGATTTAGGTCAGGGTAAACATGAAGGGCACTGTTCGACAATGGTACCGTGGATGTCAGTGCCGTCTGGTAAGCAAAGGAGGTTCCCGGTTATATAAAACTTCCTTCTTGGATAAACAAAGAGGCTTATGTCGCAAACATATTGCTAAACTCCTATCAAAAATGAACCAGTAAAGATTAAGCTTTGTAAATTTACAAAGTTGTTCCTTTTAGGTTACCTACTAGAGTGTGATATGACATGCCAATGCCAATACTTACCGTCTGCAAAACAAGTACTTACTTTGTATTTAATGTGAAGACAAAATCAAAGATAAACTTTGTAATTAATGAGCAAATGCTGTTTAACAGTCTGGGAGATTCTCCCGTCTAGGGAAAACCAAAATTTTCCCCAGTGGGGAAAACCTTACAATACATTTTTAAGCTTGCTATCCTAATTAAGGCAAGGCTTAGCAAGAACATAAACCACTCAAAACTTCCGTTTTTATTGAAAAGCTGCCTTTAATTATGACAACACATCAACCGAATATAACTTTAATTCCATTACATTAGACCGAGAAAGTTTACAATGGGTTCTAAAACTCATTTGCCTCTGAAAATCTATACAAAGAACGTGTGGAATTGTGGGTAAAAAGGAGGAGCCCATGACCAATGTTCCTCCCGATCCGGAGTAAAGTTCTCCCAAAGGAAGGAATATGCCTAACTGTTCTAACAGGGGTGGGTACATTATATAGTCGCAACATGCGCTTTGAAATTTATCAAGTGGTCATACACTGCAAAAAAAAAAATCTGTAAAAAAACAGACAAATTCTCGCATCAGAGTTTCCAGGAAGACTCTTTAATTTGACATTACAGATAATTTAAAAAAAAAAAAACGCAGGAACTGTAATATATGACCATTGTAAAAAAACAGACAATTTCTGACAGCAGAGTTTCCAGACAATGTCTGTAATTTGACATTACCAAAAACCTTTGTAAAAACAGACAGACCATTTGACACTATGAACATTATATGCACTAGATTCTCGCATCGAAAATGTTTTTACTTTTACCAATTCCCCCTCGTATCTCGGGCAAGAAAGCTAGAGGCCAAGGACTTTTTTCAAAAGTCCCCTCGACTCTCTGGCGAAGAGCTTAGGGGCGAAAAACAAACAAGAGGTCAGGGGCGGTGTTTAATATCATTTTTGATGTTTAATATTATTTTTGAAGACATTGTGTTAACAGCCAGAATGTAAGCCATGTTATATGTACCACGTCTATGATACGTTTGTTACAGTTAAATATCTTACTACATAGCTTTTAAAGAAATACAGTTCATTCATCTCAATATTCTTTACTTGCATTGATTAAATACTTGTCTTCTGTTCTAAAAAGTGTTTAAGCTACATATCTCATTAGTTTAGACCTGCCCTAAGCATAAATTTACATTTTTTTTTTCAAAATTTTGGGCATGCCCACTGAAGTAGCTACTCCGTAAAAGGAGTTTAGGTCAGTCTGAACTAATCTGATGATTGCACAGTGCTTTATCGTGATATCACTAATAACCTATACCCTGCGGAATGTTTACAGTGTTATCTATCCTTTAACAAGTTAGGTATTCTTCTAATTTGCATAATTGAAAAACATATATTTTTAGTAAACTACTGGAAATGCGTAAAACGTCTGTTAAAGTAACAGAATATTTTCATAAATATAAAAAACAGATATTTTCTGCAAAATTTTACAGAATATAATATAATTTTGACTCGTTAAAAAAATACAAACTTAGTTCGTTAAGCAAGTAAAATGCGAAAAACTGTAAATATCCAAGAACATTTCATGTTAAGTAGAAATACAGAAATTATGCTTAAAATTCTACAGAACTTTAAATTACTTAACTGTAACTTTACTGTAAATTTACAGAATTTTTTTACAGTACATGGGGGGGGGGGGAATGAATGCAGCTTTCAAGAAACACGCAAGAAATGTCATGGCGTTTTACTCAGAAACGAATCCCGTAGTAAGCTGGAAACCAAGGGAGCTGGTGGAGGGGGAGGCCCTCTTGAAAAGTCTTTGCCCCTGGAAGCCATCTCACCCCCCCCCCTTATACTTGTCTAGCCAAGGGCCTGTCTTGTCGAAATATGTTGAACAGGTTTGATAAGCGTTGAGCATGATAACCACGCCATTTGAATTGAATATTGAAAGCTTCCAAAGAGATGTTAAAAGGTATCAACTGAAAATTTTTATTTTCATAAAAGTAATCCATTGATACACGCGAGTTTATTGACTCAAGGAGGTAAATTAATCGCTTCTTTATACTTGCCATTATCAGTTGAAGCCTACTCAGCATTTAAACAGCCGTCAACAGTAAATGTCTCCTCTGATGTTTTGGTTTAGAAGTAGCCAAGAAGAGAAGGCAGTGAAAACTGTTCGAACTTAACTATCGGTGGTTAAACTTAGACCGTTTAGATAGAAGTAACACATGAATTATTTGTCGTATCAAGCCTAACTAAAGGTCTTTAAGCAATTGTTCCACTTACTAAGTGGGATGCTCTTCATCTTTTGGAAATAGATGGTCAATTGTACGAAGTTTGACATGAACCCATCATTTTAATCAAGCCTAAGGAAATATTAAAAATAAAGAAAACAATACGTTCCACTGGAGTCGTTTCTGTTCTGTTGGTTTATTTTGTGACTTCACAGATTATCGATGTCTTCAGTTATTATGTCTTTCGAAAGTTGAAGCGCATTGGCAGCTATTGTTTGTGAGTATGAAAGATTTTTAAAAATCTACTCGCTCTTTTACAGGTTAAGTTCAGTTTTATATGTGCACGCCTTTCTTCGAAACATCAGCACAACCTTTCCGTTTACAAGAAACTCTTCGGATAAAAGATGATCTGACCAACCTGTCTCTTTGTAGCGGATTATTACATGTCTCCAAGCGAGTAATAGACAGCGTCCAATAATACCTGAAAACGTATACCCTTCAACAATGAGTGTAGTATTTTATTTAAAAAGATTTATTGTGTTAATTACCTGAATATCAATAAATAGTGCTATTTATAACCATGAGTTACAATTATTGTAAGGACGAAAAATATAACACTAAATTTGTTACATCGATGGCTCCATAGGAAAACGAGAGGTCCATGACTTTCCTTACGAATTTTGAATATTCTCTATAAATTCCATATACTTAAAACAATATCTAGGCAAAGATGTTTGGAAATGTACATATTAGATTGTGTTCCAGTTCGTGTTTAGGATTACTGACGTCTTGGTGGGCATGCTCCATGACCCCCCCCCCCGTGCCCCCCGTGTTCGTGTTTTCTAGTCTTTGGTGTAAGACAACCATACGCAGGGATTTATGGTTGTGACCAAAGTGAGATGAACCAAAGGTAGGCTGGGTGTACTCTTAAGGCTTCATCATGTGTTGGGCTTTTCTTTCGTTTCAGATGGCAGTGATGAACTTAGGTGAGCCCAGCTACAAACGTTATACAAGTCGGTGATATCAGCCCAGATAATTTAAATCTCCATAATGAATTTACTTCCAGCAATCCAGCCCACCATCCAGTTTCAACAAAACACCTGCTGGTAAATAACCAAGATATAGCCACATTAGCCGGCACCGAGTTTAAGGTCATATTGACAAACAACTGTATGTGAGCTCGGGAATACAACTGCTTGTACAAGACAGCGTGTACCATCCAGACTTGGTCTGTTTTGTTATTGAATGTTAAAGAAAGTGCAGTAAAGAATTATATTTAGAAGTATATGGCCTCAGTGGACCGTGCAAGTCCGTTTATAAAATCCCTCCTGTTAACACAAAATACATCATTAGGTAGAATCTCTTCCAATATGGTGAGCATTCATGTATATGTAGCGTGCACGCAAGATGTATTAGAGTTGGAAAGGTGACCTAAGTTTAATGATCATGAGTGATTTGACACTAATTTTTGCAAGAAATGTTTTCATAGCAGAATTTGATATTCATTGTAAACTAAAAGTTGCTGAACAGTTTGAATTGCTAATTGGAGTTATGAACCATCGGTTGGGTCATTTAACTGGGTACCGCTGGTTTCCCTTAAAAAAAAAACTGGGGTAGCTATGACCGATTTGAGTAAAAGAGAAGATTATGTCTTGATGGAAGGAAGAAAGAAGAGAAGGAAAACGTTTACAGGTCAAAAGAGTTTATCAACATATAATAAAATTAATAAAAAAGTGGAAACATCCATTCTACAAAAGGTGCTGTACTGTAAAATACACAGAATTCTCAAAGTAAGGTTTTATGTTGTATCGACAACCAGTGGGGCACTCTTAACGTTTTAACAATGTGAACAAACACTGTAACATATTAGGTCATTTCAAAAGGTGAGGCAAAACATCGGCTACTAGGGACTTCTGCTGTACCAAAATATTAAGTACATGAATAAGTCACCGTTTTCCTTCCAATATTGAACCTTTTCAGTCCACGTATAAGAGATTTACTTTTCAGACAATATCTCCTACAAAACGGGTTTTATTCTACGATTGATGCAGAGAAAACCACGATATTTACTTGAAAATTGTGCATACTAACATAAAATACTAGTCTTTTAAAGGTAGTCTCTTTCTCTGAATGGTGCAATAAGTTCCATTCCAGCATGCAATTTAAAGCTCACCTATTCAGATTACATACATTATTGCTAGCCTGATATACTAGAGTATGTATGTCAGTACTTCACAATGAACGGGAACTGTACTGCGTGGGCTTTTTAAATTGATGGCCATCGCAAACTATTAATGGTTACGGCGCACAAAACAATCAGGGGTGGAAAGAGGGAGACTGGAAAATGGACCACGTTGTCACAACGATAGTGACGGTAAGAGCGATGAATTAATCCAGTTTGTATGAGGGGCTGCTCGACTTCAACGGGAGTTAGAACTTAACTAGGATCGATCTCAGGCACACCATAATTAGGACTGAGGTCAGCACATTTGGCACCTAAGTGTCAAAGATTTAGCATTACGTTTCTATGTTTCAGGGATTCATCATAGGCGGTCATCACAGCCACCCATCCAAAATTAAAACTTACTCTTTATAACCATCTCAAAGCAGGAAATTAGAGGCACCTTAAATGTTAATCAACTTTTCCGAAAGCATCATTTCAGAGCAAAGCATTGAACAGAGAATGCATACATTTTTATTTTAATGGTGGCATTGCCATTAGTTAGACGGTTTTACGATATTGTGTGGACTGAAGTACAATTTGGTTATATCTGCGGAAGAACTGACTTGAAACTTAAGAACTAAAGAGAAACTCTCCAAGGCGACGATTGATACTTTTCATACCTATAGGTATTTTATAAGAGGAAAGTGAACAGTCCTTGAGATACCCAGAAGTTCATGCCTCTTCTGTAGCATTTCAAATTTTCCCTTCAAACTGTGTACTCATTATAACAGCTTCTTGACGGCAATGCTGTGAAATTAGCAGATTTAATTGTTTGTCACAAGGAACTCAGAGTGACGAGGAATGTTCTGGTTTTTCCTTGGTTCTCGTCTAGGGAGGAGTTTTTTTCTTTTTTTTTTTTTTTCTTTTTTTTTTGCGTAAAACATGTTGACGGAGTAACTTGTAAACATCGTGAATTACAGTGACTTCTGACATATTGGCAAACAGCTACAGATTGTGATGATAAAATTTCTATTCAAACTGATTCTTTAGAAAGGGTCACTTCATGGAATTTGCTACTAATATTTTTCAATGTTAAAACAATTCCAAAGCAATGAGAACCTGAGCTACGTGAAAGAATAAAGTGACATTTAAAGTGGTACCTTTGATTATATTGTCTACGGATAATATGTCAAAACGAATTAGAATATTTTGACTACAACAAAGAAATTGACAATTCCGAATCGGAAAAGGATTTGTATTAATGACACCTTGGAAAATAATAGGTTTAAAGGATCAAAGAGTACAAATTAATTATACAATCATCTTTATTACCTGTTCTTATCTTTAAAAGTATTCATTTCAAAGTATGTGGGGTTACTTCAGATTGCAATAAGAGATAGGAACCAAACTGGAATAGGAAGAATCAAAAGGAGGTTGGGTAAACGCTTATACTATTAACATAGATGTGGCGTTCTTATGTACCTTAAATTTGACTATGCTTTCAATAGTTTTTCTTTTGCGATTCGAGTTGCAGTACTAACATACTTGCACCTCACCATACTAAAAGCCCAAATGCAGGGTTAGTGATTCCTTACCAAAGGAGGATCTTTGTTACACTGAGATTCATTCCTCAAATTTAAACTTCTTGACCACATCATTTTTACTATTTTCACAATTTGGCTCCTCCTTACCCCAAATGACCTTTGTTACAACTGATAATGTGGTAACTGACCGATAATGTATCAATAACCGATAATGTAGTAAAAATTGACCGACAATGTATCTCTAACCGAAATGTAGTAAAAATTGACCGATAATGTTGTAACTTTTTCAACCGATAATGTATTACCCCAAAACCGATAATGTAGTACAAAAATTTTTAACCGAAAATGTATTACCATTTGACCTGTAACGTAGTAACATTTTTTTAACCGATAATGTATCATCACATCAACCGATAATGTAGTAATGTTGCTGTATTGGGTTGGTTGGTCGGTTAGTTGGTTAGATAATTTTAACACACACGTGCTATACAGAGTCTTCAGGATGTAAGGCTGTGCAAGCACTCCTCTTTAGTCGCCTCTTACTACAGACTGGGTTGATATATTATGCCACCCCACTGATCCGCAGGGGTTGCTGTTTTGGAGAGCGGAGAAACAAGCATGCTGCCCGTTTGCGCGTTTATGTATGTTTCTCTTCCCAGTAGAGGTAAAATCACTGGCCGCATCGAAGAGAATGGCAGACCAAATGACCCGCAAGTTCACTATAAACCGGATGCTTGGTCGTTATGTCGTTCACTGGACAACTGGAGGAACAGTTACAGACCTATATCAAAGGCAACATTCTTCAATTATTATATAGGTTACTGTTTTTTCAGTAAGCAGGTAAGTAGGCCTAATGAACGCAACCACCCAAATCAAGCGTTACGGAGGGACTAATTTGCTTATATTTAATTTGCAATCAACGGTATCAGTGACGGATTTAGGAGAGGGGTTCTGGGTTTCCGGACACCCCCACTTCCTGGAAAATCGTTGTCTACGAAACTGGTATATATCAAGCGTCAGTGTCCTGGCTTCATGAATATATTTTAACCAGTGCCTCATAAATCCACAAACATTTTTTCTAACTGTTCAAAATTTTATTCTGTGCGCCAACCGATGGTGCTACTTACGGATCCCAGTGCTAAAATTTTCTCTTTTAAGAGTTATTTTCTCGCAAAACAATTGTACTCTGCGCCATTTGATGGTGGCGCTCTGATAATGCCGTAAAAATTTTTAGTATATACCGCCGGGTATTTCGGCTAGGCTTTCTGCCTGTTGCCAAATTAAAAACCGGTTGACAAAAATCTAAGATTTAATTTAAAAGCCCGTTCAATTTAAAAAGACGGTTACCTTTTTACAAAATTGCCTACCGATTGTAAATTTGAGGAGGGTGGGAATCTTTTGGTGATGTAAAAGTGACGTTAAAACGGCACCATCTACCGGAACGCCATCATTGGTTGGCCCGGAGCGATGACATTTTGGGAAAAAGGTAATCCTATGACAGAAAATTGAGGGCTAAAATGTGTCCAGATAGTCGCCAAACGTTCGTACATTTGAAAAGGGCAAGTGCGATCTGGGAGATATTTCATGCCAAAATTTTCTTGTACGCTTCGCACCTATTATGGTGGCGCTACACTTAGATAGTTTGCTTATATGCTACGCCCTCCTTGGGAAATTCCTGGCTACTCGCCTGGACTCGACATGACCCGTATATCTAGCGTTTGACTCGAGTCGCAATTTTTAGCTTGCAGTTAAAAAAATTACGGCGAAATAATTTCATTTTGTCCTCTAGTTTCATAAGGCCGGCCGTCACTACACACACACTCGTTCGATAGCATTCGCGCATGCTATCTATCTCAGCTCATCAGTAGAGTATTACAGGTTTTGTTTTCACGTAAACTTACATTGCAGAACGGTATAGTGCAACTAATGTCCCCTTCCCACATTCACGCTTTTTGCTATGGTGGAGCTACGGTAGCTCACGACTTTGTAAACTTGAAAAATCGTGATGCACTGTATCACAACCGCCCACTACCGTAGTTATTCGTACTCAAAAGATCAAGGTCAATCCACTATTACATCTCGTCAAGACGACATCAAGACGCCGTCAAGATTCAGTACATCAGTTGTGCGGCAATGCCACGACAGTGTTACAAAGTTATGAAGTATGACGGTATAGCTACGGTACTGTCAAGATTTGTTACGGCGTACTAGGAAATAATGAGATTGTACTATGACGTTGCTGCGGCGTCGTGCTACATCGTGGCACCATCTTATCGGCATCGTATCGGCACCTTGGCGAAGTCTTGGCCTACCGTATGTAAACATAGATTTACGAATGAACAAGACGCCGTCACGACATACCACGGCAACGCCACGACAACGTTACGACTGTCATATGATGCTGCTTCTGTGAACCACGATTTCTTCACCACTACGGTAAGGCTATGGTTGAGCAAGATTTCTTTAACATTTCAAAACATCGTGCTTCTCCACAGTGGTGCTACGATCCCCAGCGGTGAGCTACGGTGAAGCAAGATTGCGTACCGATGGAGCACGATTGACCACGATTATGCTCACGACCCCGCTACGATTGTGAAGAATTAAAAAAATCGTGCTCTACCGTAGCTCCACCGTAGGAAAAATCATGAATGTGGTAAGGGGGCATTTAATATGCACAAAACTTCCCGTGTACGAGTTCGTTCCTAACTGAATCGACAATGTTGACGAACAATACAAGATATCAGTATGCTGTTGCGCTGTTCTGAAGCGGTGTCATGCAGGAACTGTGTCCAATTAGTCATTTTAGTATTTGACGGATGATTCGTATGCTTTAGACAGTCCTTAAAATCTATTAGCCTGAATTAGGCATCAATTGCATGGTGCACAGAGTACGTATAAAATATTTTAAGTATACGAAGAAGTATGGTTGCAGTGTGCGTGACTGGATTTACATCCAGAATAAACGAATATGTCCCTTCCCGTGAGAAGATGTGTATATATCAGTCACTGTCGTATCATGCCATTTTGAGTTTTGTGGTAGAAAATTTAACAACCTCAATATGCTCGAAAATAATGTTTTCACCTTTGTAGCCAATTTACAATGAATTAACTACAATTGGAATTATCGCATCCTTTTAAAAATGTTATCGATACTATTTATGGATATAATTCTTTTCAAAAAACTGTAAAGATGAGCACATAGTTGTTGGGTTTTGAGGGTGCAAGGGTCTTTGTCTGGAATATCCAGTTTACTTTCACAGAAAATCATCCTTAATGGAAGCTTTAAACTTCATATGTCGATCTCATCCATGCGGCTTAGATACGGTACGCGTTGCAACTGCTTCACAAATAGTCGTAAACTCGGCAAGCTGCAAGGATGGCTGTACCTGCAGCAGCCCCACCTGTAAGACACCTTGCCCCACCACTTGGCACCCAAAATGAGATTTGTGGTCACAAGAAAGTTTCTGGGTAATTAGAAGTCGGTCTCCAGCCAGTGGCCCCTTACTTTCAATCGCTCGCAGCCCGACTTCATCACTTGAAAAACCATTGCTAAAACCCATGTCCCTGCTGAGGAAATGTGAAATTTTGGCGCACTTCCCGTGCTAGATCTCAATTTTTATTCCATAGGCATATGTGTCCCCTACCAAGCCATTCCATTAGCGCTCGTCGTACATTGCTATCAACTCTTGACTGTGTGACGTCATACCGACTTCTTCAATCGGATCCACATCGGTCTATCACAGGGTGAACGTCGTCAACTTAAATAATACAATGTGTTCATTTTTCACTTGCAGCCCTCTGGTTAAACAAAAATTAAAAAAAGGTTAGGTGAGTAGCCCAAAATTTAACAAGCAATTGAAAGTCAAAATCTTAAGACAGGAGATCTCAAAATTACAGGTGTGTAAATGAAACTTGAAAAGTTTGGAAATTACCTTTACCAACGATCAAGGAGTACTTTTTGCAAAATATGTTCTTCATGGTGCGCTCAGCGCCAGTTGATGATGACTCTCCGCCTAGACAGTGGGGACGGCAGGGCGCGCAGCGCTAGAGAAAATGTCTTGCAAAAATCTGGTTTTTGCAGAGCACTGTAATACAGTGTCATTGGTACCTTAGTACGCTAAACTAGGCTTTAGTGTGTTGCTTGAGGTATGGTGTCCCTCTCCCTAACTGCCGGTGTTTGCCGCCGGCGGCCCTCCGTCGAGCCATACGGTTGCCACGGTCCGGAGGACCACTATTTTACCCATGGCGTCCCTCCATCGGACATCCGAATCAGTGCTATCAGGGGTGTTACGCCTATTGATTTTGCCCCCTTGCAAACATCACTGCGGACGCCCTTGATAGTATCACAACATATTTTTACCATTTCAACGAAAACGTTTCATATTCCTAAATTTGCCCTTGAAAACAATCAGGCGCAGCAGTATGTGCCTGTGTGGGTGTTGGTATTACTGAAGTTCAATAAAACGCTCTTTCTTATTGGTTTATTCAGCCATGTTTAACCTCTCTTGTATATTATATTATTTACGTGAAATCTTGAGTAAATTCTCTAGTAAATATCCATTTACTACTGAATATGAAATTAAAACTCTCGCATTTAGTACTCAGTCTCATTTTATGCTACTTAAAATGGTTTACTACCAAGTCTTAATTCACTACTCAATTTCATTTACTACTCCATGAGGATTTACTATTCGATATTGAATTACTCGATTTACGGTGGTCCTTTCGGCATTCTGTTAAAACGTTGAACGTAGGACAGCAAATTTGACACCTCTGGGTGCTTTAAATTGTGTCTTGGTAGTCAACATCAACCTTTATATGTTATTATATAGGTGAGTGCTGCCAAACGTTTAAAAATTTTAAAAGAGCGGGTAGTAGAAAGTCTAAGCGGAGTCCCACCATCAATTGGCGCAAGGTAAACATTTTTGCAAACATTCGGTCCTACAAAGGCGAAACTGGCACCTTTTACGTTTTGTAAATTGCGTCTAGAGATTTATCAAATAGTTGAAACTTCATAGACAGATGGCAGCAGAAAGCCTATGGTTCTGTATACTCGAACTAAAATGAAATTTTGCCCAATTGCAGACGAAAAAGCATCGATGACAGTCCGAGGCATTTTACATTGCGCGCTAAATTTTTTGTCAATCAGTTTGAAAACTGGCAACAGTTGGTAGCAGAAAGCTTGTGTGTTAGTACATACTTGGAATTAGTTTAAGGGGAAATTATTGCAAGAAGGTAGCCCTTGAAAAGCCACACGAATGGCAGCTTTGATGCCTGAATTTAACACCATCGCTTGACTCAGTTAGTAAAAATTTTGCAAAGCCGTATGGCTCTTCAGAAGTGACTCGGAGTAATTATGAGAGGCCTAACACACAAAAACAATCACACACGTCATGATTCCTTTTGACTCAATACGCCAAGAAATTAAAAAAACCAGCATTGTTAGTTTACTAATCTAAACTACAATTCCATTAAATTAAGTTTCATCAAAATTGAACGCACGGTAACATGGACATTAACATTTGGAGAAAGTTACTCTATGCCTCGCCGACTCAATAATATGCATGAGATCCATACCAAAATAAATAGGGTTCATCTACTCACCATGGGCAATAAACATACCAATATTGAGAATGGCCCCACTTCCCGTCTTTGAGTTGGCCCGATTACAAACTTATTTCGACAAAAAACAATGTGTATCTACGCCCCTTGCGCGTATTAATAAGATGAGACATAGCATCATACACGCATAATCTACACTACCCACCAGTGCCCTCAAATCAGATTTCATCAAAATCAGTCTCACGGTTGCACAAATATTGACTTTTTTAATTTTACTCTAAGCCCAGTCAAATTATCAATATACATGAAATACGAACTTAAATAGGGTTCACCTACTCACCAAGGGCAACAAACCTTTACCAAGTTTTAAAAGGATCCCACTAACCGTGTTTGAGATTACAAGGCTGATTACAAGGAAGTGTCACTCACACACACGAGCACACGCGCACATGCATGCACACGACATCACCATCGCATAGGTTCCTTGGGCTTTCCGGAAGGAACCCCCCCCCCCCCAAAACGGAGCCGTCTTATAAATCATTCTAGAATTCACGGTGTTCTAGAACTGATGGTGGCGAAGCTGGTGTGCTAAGATATAA
>WURT03443187.1:0-18036 GCA_009936505.3 Holothuria glaberrima
TTTTTGTCAACTATGACATGTTTCATGTCTCTTTTCTTGTTTATGTTGTATATGGGAGTACACGCGGATTCCACTTTATATATATATATATATATATATATGTATACCCATTTCTATTTCGAGTTTCCAAGTCATCTGTATAAATAGTACCAACTCTCACAATTTGACTGAACACACTTCAAGTTGTTTTTCCCAAGAATAACTCCGATACCTGAATGGGTCATGTGTTTATACATTCAAGTCAATGTATTTTATTTAAATGGCAATCTCAACAATTGATTAGTAACGTTAACCTCTAACCTTCGTACATTCAGTCATCTTACCTTTAACGAGCTCAAAAGCTTAAACTGAAGACTTTGACTTGCGCGGCAGTAAACAAGGATAATGAGAAAGAAGAAGGTCATTATAGCCTAATCATATAATTCGACAACATTCTAAAACTTTTTAGTACTCAGTTTTAATTCACCATTGAAATTGACATTTCACACCTTCTGATGAATAATTCAATCTGTGTCAGGTAATGGTAAACACTAATGAGGATTCAAGCCAAAGGCATCTTTAATACATGCGTATATACAATAGTGACCTGTACATAAAAGTTGACTGTAACTAACCTTAAAGAATTGTCCGCGAAGCGAGTATCTTTCCTCATTTCCTTAACCATCCACCGCAATTTGACTAACATAACGAAACTTTTCTCGCTCTCTACAAAGGATCAACTAAGCAGGTTAACTAAACTTTGCTCGATCTTCTACTTGTACGGGTGTTAATCTGATACTAATATAATACTCATAATATATCACTTTCCGACGAAGGTATCAACTAGGAGGGGGAGGGGGCTCTATACGCAATCCACTTGTCTATCGCATCCCCCATCACATTTACTCACCGCAAAATTGTGCGTCTGGTGCATGCTGCTGGTATAAGCAAACTCAACACTGAAGTTTATGTTATGGAGACAATGTTCAGAAATCAGGAGGAGTTTGACCTAAAGACTTGAAACAACTGCCATAAAATTTACCTCCCTGAAAATGCCTGTGAAGTCATTCGCGGTTTTCTTTTCACGTCAGCACTATACCTACCACGTTATATATATATATATATATTCTCACTCTCACTCAGGCTCGTGATCAAGCACTGTAGAAGAGCTAGTATTGCTCGAAAGTTTTGCAAACACCTTTACGGCTGTTTTATTTACCAAATTTCAAGCTTCTACTGCTATCACGTATCTCTTTCGAGATCCAGTCATTCATTCCTGTAGCACTGCTGTTATACAGTATCTGCTGCTGACAAAGGAGTTTTTATGAGTATTTGAAAAACTCTACAGACTTCTTCTTTAGGGGATGAACGGACAAGCACAACATCATATACATTCAGAGCAGTAAACTTTTCGACAAAATGCCCAATGGGATCAAGAATGAAACTTGCATTACAAAAAGGAGGGGCAGAGAGAGGTCTTGTAATCGCTATACTTCTGGCTAACGAATTTCCCTTTTAGCAACATTTGTCCTTTTCAAACCTCCACCACTAAAAATCGACACATGCATGATGTTAGCTGATACGATTCATGGAGGTATGTTCAAAGTAATACTGAATAAATTCCAAGGGCCTTACACGTCAAAAGGCTCGATCGGGAACACTACGTAGTTACAAAAGAATGACGCTATCAAATAGCTAACGCCAAATGTCAAAAGCTTATAATTTCTGAGCTCATTTGTTGAAGTCCAGTTAGCAATCTTGACAAGTTTGTCTCAATAAGCTTAGACACTTTGACTGTGACTTAAGGTAGCAAATTGCCTGCCTCCTTGTCATTCAAATGGTAGGTACCATTCTCCTCTCAGGCTCTCAATAATGCTTTCGGCCATCCTAACCTAGCGTCCAATTTAATTGAACACATGTGTCAGTCAATTAGAATCAGATAAAATCTTCAGATCAAGCATTATGCACTCCCAAAAAACTTGTCAATTTAGTTTTAAAAACTTCATCATCCCTTCAAATAGAGCTTAAGCGTTGATAGTTTTAATTATGGATGTGCACTTGATAATATCTGACTGTAGAACGCTAGTTTCTCAGGAAATGCTAGTTTTAAGAAAATATTAGTTTGAAGGGCTCAGCCTCAAGCGTGGTTGTAGGTCATCGCAATTTCACTGATACTACGACTGCTCAGATAAATAGAGAGGCTTTTGAAACAGTAATATCTTGGAGGTTTTTTTATAAGGGAGGTCAGAGAGTTGATTCTCGGCTGGATTAAAATAAAAATGGGTTTTCTATCAAAAGGGTAATCTCAGGTTTCGACATACACTTCTGACCTCTTACATGAATAAGGGCCCGGAAACTAGAATTTGGTAATGATGGAAGTTAAGTGACGCCAACACGAAACCTCCTGGATGCTTCGAAAACATCGTAGTCGTTTAAAGCTTCGTACAAAACTACCCTAAAGGGTCTGGTTATTAAATGCTATGTTTTAAAATATTAAACCAATAAAATATTTGATTGAGTGAACAATTGGATCAAATGCGTGTCTATGGCACGAGAGCATTACACAGCCAAGGTGCAGGATCAACATGGTAGAAAGACTGACAATTGCCTCTTGCCCTTAGCTCCTGACAAGCGAGGTCCGGTTCTTAAGAGATTTGCGTTGTTGAAAGGCTTTTAACACTTATTTGCTAGACAAGCGACCCACCTTTTTAACCCACAATAAGGTACTGCGATACGTTTACTGCAAATAAAGAGCTTAAGGGTGGTTTTGATCTTTCTGGAAATATGGAACAGAGCTGCAGTGACCACAGGAAGTTTCTGTGCTTCCTTCTATTACGAACTAAAATAAGTCAAATCATAAGTGTCAGTATAGCCTTAGAGGAATCGCAGCCCAGGATTTGCACTTAAGACTGAAAATGTACAGTCCCACTAAATTTGCTGCACACAAATAACACCAACAAGAGTGCAAGTGAGTCTAAACTAATTTCGAGCCGACAATGACAGCTGTAAAAGATTACGATCACACTCTAAAAGAAAATAATCAACTGCGGACCACATTCAGCGATGGACAGTACTTGCGAAAAAAGCAATTAAATATTTTTATATATATTTTTTATATTTCAAATACCTTGGGTGCCCGTACTTATTTGATATCACCGCTTTCGTTATAATATCATCATCGTTTCATACTGTCCGTAAGTGCTTACATAAAAAAAAACAGAATAAGAAGTGAAAATAGTGTTTTTCTGCCTGTTGGATATCGCCTTCTGGAGGTACAAATCTAAAAATATTCCCTACAGGAGGACTGACTAAGAAAAGAAACAAGAGTTAATAAGAAGCACTCAGACAGCTCTCAGTATGGTGCAAACAAGGGCTGCGGTTTTGGAAAAGTAGGTGTACATAGGATATAAAACAGCAACGAGAAAAAAAAAAACGACTAAGGTAGGAAATATAGATGTGGTAAAAAATAAATTGACATGACCAGGGTTCGAACTCGAGACTTTCCCACTGTCTAATATGGACGTTCAACCAACTGCAAATCGTGTTTTTCCTAAGGTATTTGATTACCAGCTAATTATCAGCTGTCAAATTGCTAAGCACCTTTTGAGAAAAGCTTTCACGAAACCTCTCAAGTTATCAAAAAGCTGGTAATTGTCACTAAACGGAAGAAATTTTAGAAATGGTGAAGACTTTTATGGAAGTGCGAAATTTCATTACTCTTTTAAAGGCACTTCCATTTATGACGTCATATTCGCCTTGTCAGCTACAACACCTTACCTTGCCGTGTTCAACTTGTCTTAGTTTCAGTTGTGATCAAATTCTTCAAGTTTTCTAGACTACAAAGCCAAGAAGTCACGTTTGATTCCTACTGAAAGCAGTTTCTATAGCTCCCTGTCATGGACAAAATTAATTTCTGTCATTTCAGTCTTCCTTTATGGTAAAAAAGTGACATTTTTGAAGCAAATTTCAATTGCTCAGAACAGATTTCCGCTGGTGAAGTGATAATATATCAGATTTGTTTTCAGTACCTGACGGTTTGGTTTAAAAACAAATCGTGTCAGATTGAGACATCGGTTATTCCTTTCGTGCGAAGAAACTGATAACAAATTTATAGCTTCGCGCTTGTGATTGGCATGTCATTGAGTGACGATATCTATCTTCTGTCCAATCATCTTGATGCATTGGATCGACGTTTAATAGCAAATTACAACTGGTGAACACGTTCTCGGTAGGTTTTCCAATAAAACTTCAGGACACTGTGGGGTTCTCACTGCCAGCTTCGTCAAGTCAATAATTGTGATCCGGAAAAGGAACATTTGAAACGAGATTTCATGGAATCGAAAGAAAACATCTTAAGGTTAAGACGCTGATATTATCACGTATTTGTCGAATGGATTTTGGAGCGGACTTGGGACTTTATAACCACAAATTTAACACTATCGCTGCTTAATCACTCTAAGAGTCAATATGGAAAATGAGGTAAGCAACAACTCACTTTATAATCACAATTTTTCTAGGCATGTGGTAAATTTGTTTGCATAACTTAATGATGGCAGAATTAAAATTTGTGCTCAAAGGAGATTCTGTGAAAATATACTCAGGATGGTTCCAAACGTCCTTTCCGGCATTGTGCATTGGTATGCTTTGCTCTATCATAGGAAACGTTTAAGATAGTTAAGACGAACTTACTTGATGATCAAGAGCTTACTCTGATTCCGTTTAATAACATTTCAATACGAAAGATTTCTTCGCGTTCAGTAGAGAAAGATGTGTCGAGAAGTCAACTACAAACAATCGAGGACTGTGAAAATGCATAAAGTCATTTTTAGTAGCATTTCAAAAGGGTTTCAGGTGTAGGAGAGAAAAATCAGTTTATGCCCTCCATTCCTGAAGTAAAACACCATTTCTAGCTCATGATATGTTATTTTGAGATTGTTTGTTTTTCAAGAAGTACCTTTAGTTCTCATCACGGTCGAAAAATGTCAAGTGGGAGAATCACCTACGTAGCAGGCTGTTACGCATATTCCTTGTTCAGTCATATCCCCAAGCTTTACCAAGGGGCGAGCAAACAAATTCCACTCCGCGGGGAAGTGGGCGCATTGCCTTAGAGTCCTTTTGTTACCTTTATAGCTTTATGACGGTTTTATCCTTGAAAATATTGACATGTATGGGATACAAAATGTTACATTCCATAAGGATGTCAACATCATAAAGAACTGCAATGCTATATCCAATCAATGTGGGGCTATAAAATGACACATCCTATCATATCGGGCACTGCATCTCTTAAAACAAAATATTCAAAACTTGGTACCTGTCAAACTCTCAATGCTATTGAGATGCGGTTTATACCCGCTAAGGCAGAACGTTTTTCTGCACTCGTTGATAGTTTTAAATTTAATAACCATGGCTAATAACGCTGCCATCTTGTACATATTGCATGAAACAAATAGTGTTTTTTACTTGAGATACCATACCTATCAAAGATCAAAGATACATATCAAAAATAAACTGGCAAAAGAGTTAAAGTGTTCCAGACAGTAAACTTGGTCTAAAAGGCACCACGTCAAAAGCCTTTTGTAGAAATCTATCCCTAATATTTTGCAAAAGTACTAAACAAAGCTGCAAGTGGACATTTTTCTTTCAATGTCTTCCAAGCATTCATAAAGGGAAATATTGTTGTCGCGGATCCAGAAGGGGTAGCGTGGGTGCACATGCACCTCCCAAAATTTTTAAGACTAAAATTTTCAAGTACTATGGTTTACCACATAGTATATGACAATTCAATTAGTACTAATTAAATAAACCCTGGTGTACCATTGATGTGTCGTACAATGTTATGTCCATATAATTAACCACCCCAGCGCGCCATAGAGTTACCCTACCACTGCTAGCTCAATAAACTCACCCTACTACTGCTAGCAGTGGCACCGGTACGGGGGACATGAAGGGACACGACTTCCGATTTCCAAATAATTTTCGTCAGTTTTAAAATGAGCCACAAAGGCGTTAAAGCTATATAGTTTTCCGTAGGGGATAGGGAGAGGAGTGTTTCTAACTGAATGATTAATCTTTTTAATTAACTTGTATCATAAGTCGTTCTCAAACTATCAAAATTCTCGCAAATCAAACCAAAAGTATCAAAATTCTCACGCCGAGCCCCACCTCAATGTTGTGTTTACTGTCATACCATCTCAAACATATTCACATTTTTCAATGGTGAAGGTTCTACAATTACGTCAATTGTTCTTGTGCATAAGAGTCAATATGGAAGAGCAGAGCATTGCAAGATTGCAAAGTAGTGGAATTCAGGGGAAGACAAATTTTTATGAAAATTGAAAGCCGATATGAATTACTAGACAGCAGGTTGAATCCTTGCTTCGTTATTTTAAACTCAAAATCAATTGTGCCTTTGATATTCTACCGCAGAAATCTCACTGTTGCTCTATTCGTTAAGTTTTGATACAGAAACTCGTACACCATACTCAGGGCACCATTTTTACCCAAGTCCTCCAGATGGACGACACTCTCCCACAATCTAGTGCACCCCCAAACAAAAATCCTGAATCCGCCCCAGTATTGCATTTACGTTACATAAGTATGGTAAAAAGAGAAAAAACACTTTATATTAGTAGTGAGCTATGCAGTCTCATCAAAAAATCTGGCGACATCTTATCGTCTCTTAAATGCAATCCAAGCCTTGATGGGCAGTTTTTTCTGACACTAAGCGACCACGAATTTGGAAGAAGCCTGTATTGCTTATTAATTACAACTTCACCTCTAGTGGCTAACAAAAAATATTTCGATAAAATTTGCTTTCTTTTGAAAGGTTAGCTTAGATGGAATAACCGTAGATTGCTCTTGGATGAAAAACCCACCTTACTTTGATCCTCCCCAGGACCGAACTCCGAACCTCCCGGTTGCTAAGCTCCATCACTTCAAATGACACCGCCTTTAACCAGTCGGCCACAGCACCTGTTTGTATTACAAGAGTCATGAATGTTGCATCATTTCACAATTGAAAAGCTTGGGCCAAAAATTATTCATGAGCTTTAGAGCAGTAATCTTCAATCAGACAGAATCTTATTTCTGCGAGATGAGTAACCAAGTAACATTATTTTGAGTTTCCTATCAATCTTCATCTAACAATCATGGTTTTAAAAATATGAAAATTTCCGTACCAGCAAGATGGCATATTCCTTTTTACCACGGTAATCAAGGTTATCAAATGTGAGGGAACGGTGCTCGGTGTCAGTAGAAGTAGTATAAACATATCTTAGAGGGTGAGTTACAGGAAGTTAACAATCTTTATAAACTCCAAACAGAAAATCAGCTTCCTCTTTCGAAGGTCCTTTCCTTCTCCCTACAAATATGTTTTATAATTTCAGAACATAAACAGCCTATTGCAAATTGGAGGTGTAGTCCAAGAGAGGAATCCTGCATTCATTTAACAATTCAGTGACATATATTGTCACTTCGTCACATTATTACAAATGAGCCGTGCATAGTACTTATTCAGTTTAGGATGACTGCTTTTGCCCTTTAATGCTACAATGAAAAGAGTGGTTTTCTTTGAAGGGACTTTTTTTCACGAGAGCGATAAATTAAGTGGAGCAACGTCTAACTATGGCAGTGCAGTTGCGTCAGTGGTACATACATGAAGGTGAAGACAAGCTAGAACTGTACTAAAAAAATAAAAATTCTGAGCAGATGGAAACCATTATTAGTAAGTTTAACCTACAATGTCAGTAAGTCCATATTAGACCAGTTACTAATGTTACACATTCTTTTTCAGGTTTCAAATAATTATTTAAATAAAGGTATAGTAAAAGACAATTAGTGTCATAAAATAATGCAAGTGTATGTACTTGAATGAGAGATGGAAGTGATTGGCGAGTTGCACAATCAACAAATTTTTAGTTACAGTATTTTATGAATGTTATCAGCTTCAATAACGAAATTGTCATGAAATTTTCTTGTGGTGACTTAAGAATGGAACGCGTGAAATTTGCATTGAAGTTATGCCTTTCGAGAATGCGTTGTAGTAAATTTTAGACTTTTAAAATAGGCACCCAACGATTAACACATACCAAATTATACTCCCACTTATAGGTAATTCCAAATAGCAATTACAAAGGATTATGAGATAGTGTTTGATGTGAGTAGATTTTGTTAATGACATTTTACTATGGTCAAAAACGACGCGTACCAAAACTCTATCCCACAATCCTTTGTAATTGCTTTTTGGCAAAGGGTCCATTAAAGTGATCATACATTTCAACCATCACTTCCATTTTCTCCAGCACTACATTTTTGATATGTCTCGGTTACTACAAATACTGCAGAATGGACCTTATCCATTGACGTAAAGCGACGTCATTTTGCAGTAAACAGTGAAACACACTGTATGCACGACTTTGACTTCGGACGCCCCGTAGGAGACTAGGCGCGTATCCAACAGATACACACATTTGATGAGGGTAAGTTTCAATGACACGGGCCTTCCTTCATTGGGGCGCACTTTCTGTTATGTGTCGTCATATGCATAAGGTCTACACGAAAAATAATATTCTAATCTATTTATAAACAATACGTGACTAGCCTACTGGAGTTCAGCAAAATTATGCTAATATACATATTCACAAGAATCAAAAGAGGACACCAACCCTCCTTTCACTCAGTCACTACGTCCCCCATTTCCAAATATGATTCAGGTTTTAAGTTTCATAATTTTCGTAAAAGGTCACTGCAGCAGGTCGGTGATATAATTTTATGATTAATTACAACTATCCTCATGTGCCCTCCTCTGTCATTTATTCCAATTGACCAACTACAGGTTGCTTCAACCGAAGATGTTATTATTTTCCATCACATTCGTACGTGTTCCTTACTTATTGTAGGAAGAATTGCCGCCCACAGAGTTGAAAACATTAACACGCCTATGCATTTAGTAAAATGCAAACTTACTCTCCTTCAGGCTACCACGATTTGTTATCAGTTGTGACCTTTTGTTGAATGAAAACTGAAAAGAAAAGGAAACTTTAGCACCATTTATTAGTTCTACTAAATCACTTCATTTTTCTACATTTTTGCATTCCAAAATGGTTTAGCTGTAAAGTGCATAAATGTCTAGACGTTTCAAGGAAAGCCAATATGGAGAGCCTTGACACTTGGAGAGATTATGGTTCTTAAAAGTTAAAACTTTTGCTTAATGTTTTCCTTTGAATCCCACCACTTAAGACATAGCCGTGGGAAGCATGGGGCTTGGTCTAAGCGCCCCACTCAAAAACGTGGTAAGACAGATGTATGCTTCCGCCTCCCACAACTTAAGGACGAACCCCCTCCCCCTTATGCATTACCCCTTTAAAAATCACAAGTATGCATAAAATAACCATAAGTTTGCACACTTCGCACCAAATTGCATCCAAGAACCCCCAATTATTCAAACATTACCCAAATCGGAGGGGTACACCCCTCCGCTTCCCCTTCCCCCAGGACGGTGGTCTGAAACAACGTTCATCCGCCAGCTGACTTTCAAATGTCTCTGGCTTTCAAAACTCATCATGCATTGTAGACAAGGTTCTGGTTCCCGAATGTATAGATTTGTGTCGAAAATTAGTTCTACAATAGGACAATAACATTGACGTTTGCCAAGAAAGATAAACTTGACAATGATTCCTCTTTGTACCACATTTTACTTAAATAGGCTAATCAGAAATGCTTATAGCCTGAAGAAGGTCCGAAAAAACGAGAGAAGTGTAATAAATTTCATGTAAAACACCCTTCTACGTGTGGACAGCAACCAACTAAAAATGTAATAAAGATTTGGATTCGCTCAGTCTAGAATAGAACAATAACACATACGTTTACCTAGAAAGATAAAATTGACAATGATTTTCCACTTTGTACCAAAGTTTACTTAATAGGCAAACTAGAAATACTGTTAGTTTGAAGAAAAGCGTCCAAAAAACAAGAAAAGTCTAATAATTAAATTACATATCAAGCACCCTTCTACATCTGGATAGCAACGAACTAAAAAAAAACAGATTTGGAATTGCTCTGTCTAGGAGGTTATATTGGATGAAAAACCAAAGATTACTTTTGGATGCTACATGAACCTTCACTTGATACGCTCGTATTGAAATAACCCTACTTGGTCTACCCATCAGATTATTGATTAAACTTGCTTCATATAGACCTTATGCACATGACGTCACAAAGCAGAAAGTTTTCCCTCGTTTGGAGGTGAGCGGGTATCATCGCAAGTTACACCGACAAATGCAGACGGCTGAACTGTGAACCAATCGGAAACGCGCGCAAGCCTACTACACGCACGTGCAAAGTCTTTTTTGTGCGTGCAGTGTGCTCCATAGCTTTTCCCCAAAAATGGCGTCGTGTGGCGTCCATACATAAGGTCTATAGACGTTCTTCTCTGACGTCACAAATACATGTGACAACTACAGGGTCAGCCATAATGGACGTCAAAATTATCGCGAGTAACATGGACGCTACTGTGCAAATGTAATGCTCAAAAGTTAAAATTTTTGGTGCATTCTTTGTGAAGAGTGTTTTTGATGACAGCGAAAGTTTGTTGCGTAATCGGCAAGGAAAATTACAGGGCCAACAGTTTTATTACCGATTTTCAACAAATGTACTGCGTAGAGCTAGATGGGTTTCTGAAATATTTAACACGAGAGTCTACATAATAAGTGCTCACTTCAAATCCAGTGGTCGCTTAAAGGGGATATGGCATCCCCCAAACAGAGAGTTACTTGCAACTCTCTGACCAAACAGATTTAGGAATATCCCCAGAGTTCCAAATACAGTTGAAAACTGCACTTTGATTGACATTCATTCAAACAATACAGTTTCACTCTGGTTGGTCAACAATGAAATGAACTGTACAGCCAGCTTTGTTCCCAATTTAGCTCACAGACACACACATACTGTGTTTGACAATATTGCCTCGAGCAATTTAAACTCAGTGCAGGCTAGCTGTGGCTCTGGCTTAGAGGTGTAATATAACAGGAGGTTCGGTTTGAATTGGAGGAGGAGCTATAAGGTAACTGGTAAGGAGAATTGTTACTGCCTGGGGTGAGTTCAGAGTGGCTTTAAAGATATTACAACAGAGCTTTTCATTGTGATCGTTTTGACATATTTTAAGCAAACACATGGAGCCCACCCACAGGCCTACACGTACACGAAAGTACAATCGATCGTTAATAGAAAATATTCTTTGAAAAAAGGAACAAAACACTTCACGCTTTGTCTGATACTGTGTCTACACAGTGTAGGTCCTGCGCTTGCACTAAGTCTGACGTCCAAAATGGTGGTACAAGTAAAATCAAGCCCATTATGACGTCACGTGAGGTAGCACACTTTCAATAATTCCTCCATTGACTTACACACTAATTCGAAAAAGTAAAGTGCCCTCTAAAACCTTGTAGAAGTTTTCACCAGGTACAAGCTACACCTCACAAGAAAGCTGACAAGTTGACCATTCATGGAAAATTCAATTTACCATACCATGCCCATGAAGATTTTTTGCTAGCGGAGCTCAAAGATTCCGTAACTTTTCCAAGAGCCTTTTTACTCAGTCAGAGCCTAATATACAGCCGCCAGAGTCTAAGCCCACAATTTCCCCAAAAATGCTTCAATTGACCCCATTTTGCTACCATGAATACTTTATCTAGTCTGCTTTCATATCAAATTGACAAAAGACCCGATCCTATTTGGTAACATATCACAAAAGTAATCCAAATGTCTCTTACTGGTGTTATTTGTGAAGGAGAACAAATGGCGCATTAATATTGAGCTATATGGGGGCGTGCTACCGTGAAGAACCTCTATAGAGGGGTTTCACCGATGTCACCTGATAGCGCATCCCTTTGGTTTTAAAGGGTAAGCGTTCAATGTATCACAGTAGTATCTATGGTTATGCCGTGCGTGTGTTGTAAATACGTTTTACTGCGCGTGTGTTTTGTCCTTCAGTGGCGGCAATCCCAGTCGCGTGACGTCACATGAAATCCCTCTAAACCATCTCATTCACGCGATCAATACATAACGTTCAGCCAAGTCTGACGGTGCATTTTAATTTAGCTTTCGTCTATAAATAAATGACACTGTGTTTGTTTCCGCACTGACAGCTGTCTTCCTTACATGGTTAGTGAACCCTATCAATATCCCCACTTTAACATAAAACTGTAGCCGTGTGTGGCAACTAAAATCGTCAAACAGGTTTCATATTGTTGGCCTACTCTAATGACCGTAAAATGAGCAAAAATGGAAAATTCATCTTACTATTACGACATAAGTAAACTGTGATAGATATACAGGGAAATAGACAATTATCCTTCTAGAATCAATCGACATGTCATTCCATTTTTGGCTTTATGTGACTGACGTTTTCTAAAAAGCAAATTGTTTTGACACATGCTAAAATCTTAGTATTGTTTTCACTTTCATGTGCCTTCAGGCGTTTTTTTTATCATTTCTTCAAACTCAATCGTCGTTGAAGGATATGAAACCTCGCCAGAAGTAAACTAAAGGAATCGATTTTGGAATTAACCCGTTGATAATTCTAGGAGGGAATTTTGAAGGTCTGTATCACATAAAATGACACTAATCTTTCATACATTGCAAACAGAAGCAAATAACCCTTTATCATAGATTATGGTTGGTAGCCTAACAAATTTGAAAAAGTTTTGAATATAGAGAATCTCTTTGAATCAAACTATAAATTAAAGATGACTTAATAAAAATTTTAAAACAACGTGATGTTAACTTTATCTTCCAAGGTCAACTACTTTTCGTAAATGAAAGAAGATAGGATATGGACGTCTTGTCTATTGCGCTATCTTTAAAATGATTTAAAATGATTGCTTAACATTATGGAGGTCCACATACGTTTTTGAGGGCATCACTGCATGTCTTTTTAAAGGGGAATATTGCGATTAAATGCACCAACATGGCATACAAAGCCAATTCTTTAAATGATTTTTACATTGTTTAATCTCACCAATTAATTCTAGCTCTTGCTTTATCTCCTCGAACTATTATACATTACAAGAGTAACGGATGTTGCATCATGAGAGCCTTATTTCTGTATTGAAGCTACCGTACTGCTTTTTTGGAATTGTCAATTATTCTTTATCAATTAATATTGTTTTAAAAAGTATGAACATTTTCAGTAATATAAGCGCAATAGTTCCATTTCAAGGGAAAATGCAGTCACCTCAAGTTGGATTAATGTAGTAATCTACCGTATTTCATGAATGACACTTGAGGGTCATGTGACAATATTTTTCTAACTGAATTGCTAAACTAAGGAGGAGTGATTCCTTGATTTACCTTGATTATGCAATATTTAGGGCCTGATATATCATGAAAGAAAAATAAGGACAAATTTGTGAGATTTAGCTGTTGTTTCGAAATAAGTTTGGGACGACTGCCTAAGACCTTAATAAGATAACCAAAATGTACTTGAAAATGGTGAAATTTAAAAATGATCAAATTTTAAAGGATTGACAGAGAAACAGGTTTCACGAGCATTTAGGTAAGAATCATTACGAATGTCTTCCATAATTCCACCCATGCAAGTATGGTTCACTTTCTCTTCTCACAAACTTCTTTGTGTCTCTTATGATCTGTATGCTGTAATGTCTGGATACCGTATTAAGGCTTATCGACTTCTCATTCCCATTTTAAGTCTTACAGTGTGGAACATTTCCCATAGTTTAAAATCATAGGTCCAACTCTAGCTACACAGCTTTGTCCGTTTAATAGTAGGGCTATCCTATGGCGGAATTTGAGAAATAAACTACTAGCGCAAAGTATTTCGAGACAAGTGCCTACTGTCATTCATATATTCCCCAAATCTGCCGGTAGGAGACTGATCCAGTCCACCGATGAAATCAGTCTAGCCAGCAAAGCACGCTCAAATTTTAAACTTCAAGACAACAATCTGCCCCTCCCCGTAAACAATTAGCCTTCGTGAAATAAAAATTAAGCGAAGGCGAATAATGTTCAAGATGAGATCCAATAAACGTTTCGATAGCTGGTGATTCTATACAGAGTTTTCTATTTGATCTTTTCTCAGACTAACGCTTTGGCACGAGCTATTCGTAAAGTTATCATCACCATCACATAATTCCTTTGTATACCTTAGAAGTGTTAAGACAAACTGCATCATTCTTCAATTTAAGCAGCATTGACTATGCAAAAATTTACTCAAAGGCAAAGGGATTAAGTTCCACAAACCTTCAGGCGTACAGATACATATGGTTGGCCCGCTTCTACTAAGAGATTGCAGACCTCTGTTCTATAGGCATCATGCAATGGTCACATTCTTACTAGTAGGTATAGTTGCTATGATGTTGGTGCAGACAATGCAAAAGACATGTACCGTAATCCGAGTTGTACAAGATTGACAACACTTTTTAAATAAGTGACAATAAATTTCAGCATTTGTGTATCTTTTTTATCTAAGTGTAGAAATGTGATATGAACAGTTGCATAGCCAGCGGGAACAGGGTACGGGCTGACCTCGCTCGTTAAAAAGAAGTTTGAAATTTAGACGGCAAAAACTGGAAACGACTAAAAAAGGATTAGGAAGATGAAGAATGGAGATTGTACCAGAAACAGAACCTCCGTTCTATAGTTTCTCGCCTTAAAGGTCTGTGAACATGTAATAAATTCAGTTGTTCTACTCAACACAGTTAGATTAAGATCCCCTGATTAAAAATCCGTTGGAAGTATTTGAATATCTTTTACCGCTCTCAAGATATTTCTTTTCAAAGTTTGACCATTTGTGGCATTTGTTCATTAGCTATGCAAAAATATCATCTGGAGTGTTGCACAGTGTCTGTATTTCTTTTGTTATTGCTTTATAAATCATCTGTTAACTACTTAATAGCTAGTTTCTAGTTTGGTGTTTAATGTGGATATTTTCAAATAACTAAATAGCTACTTTAAAAAAAAACCCCGGGGCATCCCAAAATTACGGCTGTCCTTTGAATGAAGGCTAATTTAACAAAGGATAACATTATACCCAGTTGACAGGTCCCTCTCTGCACGTCACAAAATTGCATAAGTAGCTCATGTTTATTCATGATAGAGGTGAAAAGGAGTAATTGTCCTGTAAAATGGTCAATATCTGACGGCTTTTAATGGGAATTGTGGCTATTTTTATCATTTTTAAAGCTTTTTACACCAAATAGGAAAGCATCACGTTTACATGTCTACAAACCTTTTAGAAAATAGAACATTGCGAGTTCTTCCTAGGGAGTTCATATTAGATGGAGATCCATCCAAAACTCTTTTTTAAGCCCTACTAGTTGCGAAAATAATCTCAATTATGTATTGTTCTTGTTGATTCAATAAGCGTAAAAGGTGTTAGGAACTAGGCACGAGAGGATCACGTCGTCTGCTATACATCTCGAACACCTAACCGGGGAATTTCCTCCTGTCCTTATCATTGCCAATCGCTCAAGCCATAAATTAATTTCAGGGTTTCGAAGAGTTTCGACGCTATTTACAAAATACCTGTCTAGTTTCCTTTAACTTGATAAATATGGGCTTAGTTTGCTTTGTCATTCATGCGAGGGAACGCGGAAATTAGTCAAAATCAGACAGCGAAGTTAAGTCTTATATCTCTTTTGCTCATTTGCTTATATCATTCGTACCGGTTTATTGCCAACATCATTAGGCTCCCTGGCAATGAACAGTCGCTTTGAATCGCTCAGAAAAATGTTTCACACAAGACTGCCAGCAACTAGTTAGATAACGAGATATGACATGAGATATCGTGTTTCCGCACTTTTTACTTTTTAGTCTCTGCAGACCAAATATAGTATGTTTCTTGTACTTAAAAGATGGCATCATCCCTAAGTTTAAGATTCCTCAGTGTTAACGTTTTTGAGGTACCTATAATTGTTCTCTTGAGAAATTATTACAAGTAAGCGTCACAAACAGACACACAGTGGCGCTCGCACGCGGGGCATGGGAGGCGGGCCCCCTCAAACGAAAACTTTCAAGTCCAAAAGCCTGGCATTTGAGTGGGAGATATCTGTGAGGTGTCTTTCTGAAGGAGTGATCTTTTTTATTATTTTCTCTCACAAGTCGTTCTCAAACATTAAAAAGTCTCTCAAATCCTTCACAAACCACCAGAATTATGCGCCCTGCGCCTGCCTCGGGCCTTACCGCATCGCTGTGTTTCTTATCAATACATTTTCACACTTCTACTGTTCGTTGGTGATGGTTTTACAATTAGTCCGATCGTTCGCGTGTATAGGCGTTATTTCGGGGGAGCACGGAATTACAAGAATTCAAAGAAAGAGAATTCATGAGGAGACACATTTCAAGAAATTTGAAAGTTTTGCCATCCCTTTTGTTAGAGGGGATTGTTGGGGTTGACGCCCCATTCACGGATCAAGTCGGCAAAATTTTGCACCAGTCGGCAAAATGAAAGAAGGAGAAAGAGGGAAGGTAAGTGGGAAATAGGAAATGGATTTAAGGAAAAGGAAAGAGAGAAGGAAAGAAGACGAGAGAGGTAAATAAGAGAAAAACAAAGAAAAAAAGCACACACGGTTACGGGAGGGGGTGCGTGTGTGGTGGTGGCGGGGGTCAGGATGGAGAAATTGGAATATATGTAGACTGTAGACAACTGGTATTTTAATATTTTAGAAAACTCGTTAACAATACATGAAACTTTCTTAGGTCTGGCCTATGTCTGTTCCGGATATTTTGCTTGTTTAATAATACTTAATAATTCAGGCCTTGAACAGCAGTTGTTTTACGACTCTAGGCGACCACAAATGTGGGAGAAGCCTATGTAGCTTATGAATTACAACTTCATGTCGGGCGGCTAACCAACTCAACAATTTAGATAAAATTTGGTTTCTTTTGAAAAGCCAGTTTAGATGGGAAAACCATAGGTTACTCTTGGATGTAAAACCCACCTTACATTGACCCTGCCGTGGATCGAACCCCGAACTTCCCGGTTGCCAAATTTCATCGCTTCAAATGCTACCGCCTTTATCCACTCGACCACAGCACCAGTTTTTATTACCTGATATAATTTAGTAAGCCTTTTAAGTCTCGGGTCCTCGTTTAAGTTACCGATACCAAAACACTTTGCCTGTTTTCTCCATTTTCATCCTTGTTATTCATTAATGGTAGGATAAATGGAGCAAAATACATTACTCTTGTCCAGACAGCTCTGTTCTCAATTAAGTAACATTTATTTTGAGGATGTGCAATACCTTCTAAGCTATAATAAAACGTTCTAGATGGACTCCCGCTTTATTCATGTATTCCTCTGTTCACGTCATCCGTTAGAATGGTGTACAGAGAAATCCTTGAGCGTTTTCTCTGTACGTCGAACTTCTCGACTTCAGTAGCCTCGGAGTAAACAATTCCATGGAAAGGAAACAAGTAGAGATCTTATTACAGGGGAAGCAAAATACAATATTCTGAATATACTCTGCCCAGTCTATGTTGACGCAAAACTGTAGTGCTGAGTTGGTTACGGTGTTTTAGAAATTAAGAATGTTACTTCGTGCAATCTTGGCTTTTGGAGAGGCCATATTTTCCCCCAGCCCCATGTTAGAAAGAATATTACCAGTAGTGCAAGCCAAATGCCCAAGAACTCGATAAACCAAGTTTATCGACCTATAAACTTGGTTTAACGGTCAACAAACTTCGTTTAACGGTCGATAAACTTGTTTTATTTGTCGAAAAACTAGGTTTACAGACCAATGAACTTTGTTTATCAAATTATTGGGCATTTGGCGTCGGTATATCGACTGATAAGCCAGGTTTTTTTAAATCATGACTCATCAAACTGACGAAGCAGCTTCATACGTCAATAAACCTGGTTTATCGAAGTATGGGGCATTTGGAGTCGAAAAACCAAGTTTATCACTTGATAAGCCAAAATTTATTGAAAATTATGGTTTTTAGAATTGATAAACCAAGTTTTTAAATCATGGCTCATCAAACTGATGGAGCAAGTTTATACGTCGATAAACCTGGTTTATCGAAGTATGGGGCATTTAG
>WURT03443298.1:0-21007 GCA_009936505.3 Holothuria glaberrima
AGATGTTTGTATTTTGTCCGAAATGTTGCAGATTCATCGTCAAATTGGGCAAATTGTAGTAGCCCTGCGGTTCGAACTTTGGCGACTGTATTGGTCACGTGATCCTGTGTCCATGTATTAACGTCCGCGGGCGATACTTACCCAAGTAAGCTGTTGTCACTTCACATCCTTCAGAAAAGCTCCATTGCTATTATTTTTAATAAGCACTTATGAACTCTTTAGACTAATGAAGACTTTATCAATATTTGATGAAAATCATTTTAATATCAGTATATTTGTGTCTTACTTGATCTGTGGTAATGTACCATCTATCTTAAACAACCTGTTTACTTCATTTTGGAATATCTACGACTATTCCACCCGTGCCTTTCGTATTAATTTCTCTATTACATTTTGTCTTAAAACTGCTTCTCAACATACCATTTGTATTGTAGGACCAAAACTTGGAACAACCTACCTGAAAATATCGTAGCTGCAGTACTATTAGTTCCTTCAAAAATCTCTTAAAGATGATATAATGCACATATGAATGCGAACTAAGGCATAATTTTGTTTTAATTTCCATTTATGTGTCATTGTTTTGTTTAGTTGTTTATTCTTTATCTTGTTCTAAATCTTCTGAGTCTTTCTTTTAAGTAGTTGCGTACTTCTTTTTATTATTCTTGTTTGTTTTGTTTTTTTAAGGATGACTCATTCCCACAAGAATCTATTGTTTTTTCTCGGTTGTCCTGTCTTTTTACTTTTAGTGAAAATGCACACTGTGTTTATTGATTAAAAGGACTGAAATTAATGTTAATAAATTGAATCGAATTGATAGTGTGATAATGTAGATTGGCCTTTAGAGGGCTATTATATATTATGATCTGCCTTGACACGTTGGCCTTCACAGCACTCAGGAAAGAGTGCTTTTGTGCATTGATATTTTTGAAAAATAGGCAACAATATTTTACATCCAACCAGTCTGAAGTAAAATCAATCTTTTCCCTTGACGCAAATCAGTAATATTTCACATTTCTAACTTACATCAGTACCGGTAGTCCTGCTGGCAACGCTCCTAAGGCCACGCAAACCAGAGCCGTATATACGGCCCTGGAGCAAACTTTTTCAAAAAGATGGCGCTATATACCTTTTTCAAAAACATCAATTTTCTTACGCTCGTGGAGTTAACGCCTAGATGGTGGCTATTGTCTTCCAGCTTCCTAGCTCCCTTGATATGGTAACTTAAAGGGGCACAAAGTTTCTGCGTTCTGGTGAAATTTCCTAATTTCCTATTTGTCCTTCTCTGTATGTGATCAGATGGAGTAATCGCATATTCAACCCAAAGTTTACTTGAAGCAAATCCTGTAATGAATCATCGCTGTTTTGTTTTTCTTTTAATTTGACGTCAAATTTTCTCCCCATAATCTCATGCTCCTGTTATAGGGCCGCATGGGGGCGTGGGAATTTTCCAAACTTTTTACAAGATCACAAGACACCTATTTTACTGGGTTACTAAGGAAGCGACAGTGAAACGACTACGTTTTCAAAAATGTAACAGTGTTGTTCGGCGAATCCATTATTTGAGCTAACTATACATGATACAAACGTGTAAGTCCGGATCAAGTGAATTGCATGGCATTTGTAGACTAAACGTTAGATCTGTACATCACCGTTCTAAAAATCAAATCAGCAGTCTTTGCTAACACGCATGCGCAGTCTGGTTTTTGCCTCACCGTTATCATAGTCTACCGTCATGATATCGAAAACTCCTTAATAGGGGTTGGCGACGAAAACGTTATTCGACGGATGACTTTGCCAAAATCTTGTAAACAAAAAGCCAAGACTTTTCCATTACGTACTTTGTGTAAACATTTTACTGTTTTATTATGCAAATATTTAATAAACCTTTGTAGGATTAATTACCTTGTTCTTATGTTATGTAATCATACACATCGTGTACTGAACGCCTGAATAGTTTAAAAGTTACATTTGGACAATTCAGCGTATGGAAGAACCTCAGTTACCGTACATGTGACAGATGGTCAGTTGAAGAACTGTTCTGCTAGTATGGTCCGTTTGCTGCATTTTAAGAAAAATAATTCATTTATAAACAGTCACTAATATGTAAAAATTCAAGCTTAGTATCCCAGGAAATGCCATTGGCGTGTAACCTATTTATTAGACTTCGAATCAGGATCATAAACACAGTGTTTTAGTAACTATATAAGTTTTGTATGAACGGCGTTCCATACCACAACAGAGGTTGACAAGCACAATGTGAGAGTTCTGCGACAACTCCACCGTTGCTAGTGTTTCGTAAATTTAGAGCGACCTTCGGTATTTATATGGGTCACGCCCCAATTTTTGGGTCATGAAGAAATCTTCAAATGGTCTGGAGACTGTTTCAGAAATCGAGGTAAACAAGTTATTTGAAAGCTTGTCCTATTAAGATGACGTACGTCAATAGAAGCCAACGAACGCAGAGTTTTTGTTTACAAAACCGCTTCGGTTAGTTAAAGCTTTCTGAAAGCCTATCAATTTTATTTAGGTATTTTATTTAATATTTACTTAATTAATTCGTTCATCAGTATACATTGTGCACTTTAGACATTTCTGCTCTAAATTGGGCCTTGCACAATGCTGCAGAACCATCAAGCAGGGTTGCACATAGGCGTAGGAAATCAAAAATGTTATGGGCGGATGTAAGCTTCCGCTCCCTCAATCCAAGGACGAAAACCCCTTATTTGTTTTCGCCAAAAATTTGCAGTAGTATTTTTTAATTTACCCAATATGTTACAATAAATGTGGCCGCTCAAAGTTTAAAAAATCCAGAGGGGGAGAGGGACACCCCTCCCGTTAGACCCCTACCCTAGGACGGCGGTCCGAAACAACGTTTAGCCCCCACGCTCCCACGCCCTCCAGAACCCCTTTTTTCGCTGATCACATGTTTGTTTCTTTTCAGATTCCTTTTTTCCATGCATGAGTTCTGCTCTCTGTTTTCTGTTCGTTGTTTATTACATTTATTGCTGATTGAAATGCTGGAAAAGCATTCTTCTTCTTTTTTTTTTTTTTTTTTTTTTTTTTTTTTTTGAATTATGCGGTAAGTCCTCAAAAGGCAGGAAATGATATATTAACATATCAAGGTTTCTTCATCTCCAGATTTTTCATTGGAAGACCCTCGCCTTTGCTGCAAATTTGGTGCTCTCATCTGAGGCTTTTGTATTCATCTCATTATTTTCCCAAACTCCTATCTCCAAACCCGGGAGCCATCCTACCAAGCGATAATGTTGGGACGTTTTCATCAGGTCATGGAAGAATAATTCTCGACAAACGTCTTAAACAAGTTGTGTCTTTCCTGTCTTTGTCATCTGAACAATGTAAGAATATGACAAGTACTGCTTAAAAATAAAGCACGCCATCTTCTTGAGAACTTTTACTTTACAAAATGCTGCGTACATACAAAAGCATCTCGAGAAATTAAAAGCTTAATGTTCACGTTCACAATAGAATTTGTAGTTGATATCATTCAGAAAAGGGACCTTCAAGCTTCACGTACATGTTGGGACTGGGACTGGGGCGAGGGCGGGGAAAGAGTGTGGGGCCATAGCCTACAGGGGAAAAGTCCACTGTCGCCATTTGCTTATCACTTCAGGGAGATGATATTACTTCCATCGTATCACCATCCTGATCACTTGTAAACGTTACCCAACTTGAACTGTTTTATCATTACTTACAAGCCTATTGTGTAGAATGAAACATTGATTTTTTTTAAATGCTGTGAAAATAATATACATTGTTCGATTGAAAATGTATTTCAACACCATGATATGTTTAGAAAGAAGCTAACTATTTTTTTTAAAGAAATATTATTTTTGTTCCAAAATTCAATGTATGATTGGAACTTTGTGATGTCTTATTGGTAAATTGATTAGATAAGGCGTTAATATTTCTTGAAATGTTGGCTGTGCTGTGAGGAATATTCACTCCTTTTGAAACCTACACTCTATTTCTATTCATTTTCCCCAAATATTGTAACACTATGAAATTTAAAGAACATTTATGGCAATGAAATAAAGTCTGACGGATAACATTATGATTCTATGGTAATTTGTACATTTAACATCACATTCTACAGTCAGGAAATTTTCTTTGTTCATGACAAATTAATAAACATTTAAAAGTGGGAGGCCTATAAGATGACTGGAGTTAAGGCTATAGTACCGCTAACTAGCTAACGTTTTTTTTTTCTGGACTGTGCGTTATGTAGATGTGGCTTTTTTTAAATAGTTGTGCTATGTAGAGCACATTGTGTTTCAATCGCTAGTATTTACAGGCTGCTCGTCATAAAAGCATGAAAGGAAATTCCCCTCCACCACCCCACCCCATAATCAGACATAATTTGAGGTTATGATGGTATAAGAAAAATATTTAAAGTTGGAAGACAGCATTTCTTCCATCTCACAAATGTCATATATTTTTTACTGTGCCATTTGACCACTCGACCACTCGTTCAATGGATTAATATTGTGTGAAGCGTCTTCACCAGGGGCGTCCCTAAGGATCGATGAGTGGGGGGGGGGGTGCTGGACATTTTTTTCCCGACAAAACGGACTACATTCCCGACAAAAATGCCTCGACGCCTGTGTCAAGAAAGTTTAACTCATAAGCAGTGGCGTAGCCAAAACTTACTTCTCTTACGGGGAGGGGGGCGCAGTATGTTCTTTGATCGCCGTCTTGGGGGAGGGGTCTAAAAGGAGGGTTTTCCCCATCCCTTTGAGAAATTTTTTTAAAACTTAGGTGTCCTTACATGCCATCTGGTGCTATTTCTCTAAGCTGAAAGTGGGACATAACTTTTGAAGACTGATCGGGAGGAGGGTGGTTTGAGTGCCGGCAGGACTATCTAAGCGGAGCGCCACCATCGGTTGGCGCGGAGCGTACAAGAAAATTTTTGGAATTAATAAACCCCCAGACGGCCGGAAATGGCACTTCCCGAGTGTTTTAAGCTATGTACGAAGCCTTAAAATAGGGATCTCACGTCTGAAATTTCTCAATTAATCAAAAAAAAAAAAACAAAAAACAAAAAACAAATCTATGAAAAATTAAACGGAAATTGACAGCCCTACTTATTTATGATATGGATTTCCCCGATCTCGAATTATGACCAAGAAATAGATTCCTTACGGTCGATCCCTTGACCATAATGATATTTTATTTGGGTTCTTTTATCTAGAATAAGTGCTGGTCGGAAAAGTTACTTTAGCCGATTGTGGCGGTTGGCAATTCTGCGTCCTGGTCAGGCGCGGCGGAACGGAAAAAAATATTGGGGGCTGAGTGCCAGGAAGACTACTTAAGCGGAGCGCCACCATCGGTTGGCGCGGAGCGAACAAGAAAAGTTTTGGATTTACAAACCCTCCAGATGGCCGGAAACGGCACTTCCCGAGTGTTTCAAGCTGCATGTACCCAGCCTTGAAATATGGATCTCATGGCTGCACTTGGCAAGTACTGGGTGGCTGAACATACCTTTAGCCCCTCACTTTTTTCATTGGGGGGCTTAGCCCCCGAAGCCCCCCCAGTCCCACCGCCACTTGTCCTGGTCGGGCAAGACCGGCGCCGACAGGCAGATTCGACCGGCAGATTTAGATTTTGGTATCTGCTGAGAAGCCAAGTGGGGCAATATTTTAAGCTGAATTCACTAGCTCTTTTTCCCTAATAGGTGCAGGTCTGAAGTTCGGGCTACAGCCTTATCTTCCGGGCTAAAAACAGTGATTAAACATGAGGACTTTTACTGTGTACACAAAAATATGATAAAGAATATAACAGCTATATCCGTTTTCGAGAAAATCGGAACGATTTGTCTTACCGGCCGGGAAGCTCAGTTTTCCTTTCAAAAAACAGGACAATCCCGACTAATCGGGAAGTGTGGTAACCCTATACATATGCTACCCTTGAAATAAAATTTGCGTTCAATAATATACGCATTTTAAGTACTAAAAAAATCGGCATCTGGTTGCATAATAACCATTATCGACTAACGGCTATTCGATTTCTTTATGGCGCAGAAGGTTTGAGGGTTGGGAACTCGGATTACAAAAGCTGCCATGTGGGACTTCGCAATAATCTAAGGCACATTCTATCCTTCTTGAATTAATAATTGGACAAATAGCGGACATGAAGGATGCGCGCGAAGCGCGCCGAAAAATAGACTTTTAAAGACCATTTGGTAATGTTTCTAGGAACTGCATCCACAGAAGGAGTCGGAAAAGCGAACTTCTTTCGCAATCATCGGAATACAAAATGTACGCATTCTTAAGGTTATAGTAAACTCGAACGCCTCCGACTTAATGAGTTTAGTAAGTGAAAAACTAGCTCATACTGCACCGACCCGACTGCTACGCGACAGTAACACACAGTCACATGGCAGACGGGTCGGTCAGGTGTGTGTTAAATTTTGTTCTCAACCTCACTGTCTGTCCCGATTGCAATCCGACAGTCTTCTTCGACTTCATCGGAAATACCAAAGAGTCTGATAGTCGGAGTGACATGTCAAGAAATGCCCCTTACAGATTTTGACAGAAATTGTGCAGCCATGCATGTAATGTTTATTCCCAGAGGCCTCTAAAAAGTTACTCTCATTTCCTGCCTACTGGTCTTATCTCTTAAGCACAATATCTTCCCCAGAATAGCCATACTCACAAGAGCAGTACCAGCAGTTGTCATGGTGATAATCCTCTTAAGTTGTGAACAATGCTAACAGTCCTACACAAGCCTGATAAGCATCTTTGCCGAAACGATGAAGTGTGAACCCGCTACAAACGTTTCGCTGAAAACCCGATGAAGGACCCATTAATGGGGAAATAAGAAGTGCTTGATTATATAAGGGGTCATTTCATGGCATGGAAGTCGGGGAAATGAGGGGGGGGGCCTCAAGGCCCTGGCAGTGTTCGGCTGTCATTGACCCAAAGGCAACTCATCTTGTAATAAAGAAGTTTTTGCAAATCAGACGACAGCTCTGTGTGCGCGACCATGTGTGACTTACAAACAGTAGATAGACTTTTGAATATATCCACCTCAGCAATGTGTGGTTTACCTGCAATCCGACTGCAACCCGACACACCTGACTTCTGATACCGCCAACTCATCCCCGACGAGCAGTCAGGATTAGTTGGATCACATTTCAATTTTTATTGCACAGTTTTAAGTAAACGATAGTCATCAATAAAGTTCCCGACAATTCTGTAGCCCCAAATAAAATATTTTTTAAACCATGTCAGGAAACTGCAAAAGAAAGAGGCAATTTTTTCCCGACAGCTAGCAAAATTTTCCGACGGACGACACTTTAAAAATTTCTGGGGGTGTAGCACCCCCACACCCCCGGTAGTTACGCCCCTGGTCTTCACTTCAAGTAAATTGCCTCTCCTCTCCCCCTCCCACGAAACCAAAGTTTCTTTCAGTCACTAATGATGACATTTCAGGCCAACTTTTTCATCGCATGCACTACATTGTTCAAATTCGATCGTCACAGAAGACAAATTATTGAAAGTTTTGTGCATATAGTCAAGGAAAAGAATGAATTGAGCTCTGATATCAAGATTAGCATGTTCATGATTAAAGTTCTAGGAGACTTTAAAACTTTCATATCACTCCGAACGTCATGTTTGGGTTAAACAGAAACCGGTTGTATGCAAAAGTGATGCATTCCCAAAGCTCTGCACAGTTTTATATCTCAAAATGATTGGCCTTGGCTGATAGAACTTTCTTTTGGTACATCAAATATTAAGAGCGCCCCTTTTGCGAGTGGCTTGACGGCAAGGGATATTTTACACCGATTTGAGATGGCATCTGGGTGTGTGTACGTGTGTATGAATGTATGGGCTTTTGTGACCCTTAGTTTGTAAACACGGTATCTCAAGATAGCAATGATGGAACCCTCTCATACTTGATGTTCATATTAAAGGAAAGGAATCTCTTGTTTTGGTGGAGATCAAAGGTCATTTAGGGTCAAGAGTGGTCAAATGTCGAAAACATTGTTAACACGATATTTCAAGATAGAATTTAATCATAGCCTAATTAAATTTTAATACTTAATATTTAGATTTGTCCCGTTAATAGAAAGAACGGCATTACTTTTGGTGGAGGTCAAAGTTTCATTTGAGGTTACGACGGGTGAAATAACGAAAATCTTGCGAAATCTCAAGATAGAAATAATGGATACTTACCATACATGGTATATTGGTATAATACTCTTATAAGGAGAGAATATAGTAGTAGGAAGCTGTTCGAGACGGAGGGCTGAACCATGTTTCGGATCGCCATCCTGGAGGAGGGGTCTAAAGGGAGGGGGATCCTCCCCTTTGGAAAATTTTTGGATATTTGAGGGTCCTTAGATGCAATTTGGTGCATCATTTTTGGACAAATTTTAAGGTAAATTACTGCAACGCTTTGACATTTCTCCCAGAAGAGACAAATAAGGAGTTTTCGTCCTTGGAAAGTTGGGGGAAGCATACTTCCGTCTCCACAAATTTCGCTGGGGCTGGCGCCCCAGCCCACGCTTCCTACGCCCTTGGGAGAGAACGAAGCATGCAGTTAACTGCAGCTGTAAAGAATGGTATCTGCACATGTTTGTACTTGTCTGTACAGTACAGTACATATGTGTTTTCATGTGTTATTGTGCTCGTCTTCTAATAATGTACTACATGTATATAGTACCTATAAATAGTGCGCACAGATGAAAACGTTTTACAGTAACACAGGTATGCATGTAATCAAGAACGCGAATTCTGTTTACTTACGTTAGAGGTTACGTACAGCTGGCGCTCTCGCAGATGCTAACCTATAAAGCTGCAACTAATCGCATGTGGAGAAAACGATTGCTATTGTTTTAATGCAGGTCAAAGGTCATTTAAGTCCACCAAAGGTTAGTCAGGGTAACCCGACATCGAGGGAACGCTTCACTTGGCCGTTCATGTCGAGGGGTTAGGGGTAAGTGATAAGATCAAATGTAAACACGTCCCCTACATCAGGGTTACCCTGACTAAACAGAGGTTACCATCGAAAAAACCTCGTAGACACAATATTTCAAGATAGGAATAATGGCAATTTTTATACTTGCCATCTTTATTTGTAGCATTTAAGCAAAGACCCCTATGGTTTTGGTGGAGGTAGGAGGCCGTCATAGGTCACTAGAGCAGAACTACGAAAACTTTGTAATTGATTGTAAATATGATATCTCAAGAAGGGTAGCACTGGGGATCTTATACTTAGCAGGTGGATTTCCCCTACTGAGTTAACAACCTTTTAGTTTTTGGTGGAGATCAGAGGTCAAATGGGGTCACCAGAGGTCAAATGGTAGGAATTTTTAAATAAAGTATCTTATGATGGGTAACCGTGATGGAGCTTGCTTGTAGTTCGCGTGTGAATGCTGCACAATAAGTTCAGGAAGTTAACGCTTTATCGTTAAGTGAAATCCCGTAAACACGATATCGCAAGAACAATAATCTTGATGGATCTCATACTTACCACGTAGATGCTCCACATTCAGATGAAGACATTTTTCTTTATTAGTGAGGTCAAAGGTCATTTGAAGTCACGGGAAGTCAAATTGTGAAACCTCATGAAGATGATATCTCGAGAGGTGTAACCTTGATGAATCTCATAGTGTGCGTGTAGAATATTTACACTTATTTTTAAGCAGCTTATAGTTTTCGTCGGAGGTCAAAGGTTATTTGAGGTCACCAAACGTTAAATTGACAAAATCTCGTAAAATGATATCTGAGGAAGGATAACTTTAAGGGAACTAATACTTCGCACCTGCTACACAAACAGTTCAAGCATAATATTGTGTCTGATAGAGGTCAAAGGTTTTTTGAGGTCGACAGAGTGCAAAATGTGAAAATATCATGTATGTCCTGTGCTACTGAAAGTACCAAGTCTTTTATTTTGCTACCGCTCCATGCTCTGCTTGGCCTCACTCGGCTCTGCCAACTCCGTCTGGCTCCGACCAGCCTACGTGGCAGGCCTTACGGCATATTTCTTGTTCAGTCATATCCCTAACAGCTGAGGAACTGAGCAAACAGAGTCCGCTCCCCGGGGTAGCTCTGACCGCTCTCTCTAGCTCCGCCTGGCGTTGCCCAATGCTATCCGGTTCAGCCCGGCAGAATGAAAAAAAAAAAATGGCATGTATCAATGTCTTTCAGCAAGGGATCGTGGAACTAAATTTCTGGTTAAAGCGAGCAATTTTACTCAGTTCAGTGACGTAAAATGTAGGAACACTGGAAAGTAGTCCTCCTTTGAAACCTTTTGTTTCCCAAGGAAACTTAAGGCAAAAAAGTTGCAAAGAATGTTATAAACCAAGTAACAATCAAGTCAAAAGTCGAGCCTATTCACTCCGTGGGAAAGCCTGATAACGTCATTGTCCGTGAGCATTCCAGATAAGTGACAAACTTAAGTGGGTCTACATGAAGGGGGCGTATTTTCCATAGGTACGATTAAGCCATGACCTAGGGTCCCCTTTCATAGGAGCCTGCCCCTGCAGAGGCAAGTATAAACACAACATTACTTACACCATGCATTATTACAATGCTTGACTGTTTTCCTCACCTTGGTACTACTTACAGATAAATGGACTGCAGTCTTCTGCGATGCTCATACTTGACAAATCGACTTTTAACACGAAAGTAGGTAATATGAAAGTGGCTAGTTCTTATAATTTGATGGCAGTTTGCTTCGGTTGCATTTCATTCGATAAAATGAGTAGGTATATGTTAGGAGTCCCTAGAATTGAGACATCTTGTTTCACATTTTTTCGTAATCTGAAGACAAGCAATATTCCTTGTTGGAACCCTGTCACATTACCTATAATATACGTGTGAAAGAGTAACCATCAGGGGTGAAAGATGGGGGTAAGGGGTAGATCCCCCACCCCGTCGGTGAATTCTGCTCCTCCCCCTTGTCGGAGGATTTTTGAAACTTTATCGGGAAGCCTTAGTGGATACAATAAAGAATATAGTTGTCGACGGCGATCAGTTACCCGAAAAATTTCTTAGTTTACTCCCAAGGGGCCCGGAGCGCACATTTTTCGTAATTAACCCCAAAATTTTCAGCGTTCCTCGTGCGTTGTAGACAAGTTTCTTTGTTTCGGTTTCTTCCATGTTTGTGTCTTGTCTACCTAAATAACACACCGCTCTACCAAGTAAAAACTGTAGCTGGCCTACACAGTGTTCTTAAAGAGGGATTTGCATCACCCCAAGTATGACTTTTTCTTGGTGGTAACGCCCACCCATAACTGTCTTTAGCTTCTCCTTGTGCAGACACAAACCTAGTTTATTGCTTAAGGCCATATCCTGGTGAGTATAAAAGGCCCTAATGTGTAATCAAAACATTCTCTGTGCATGCTGTGTAATATAAATTGTTCCGCCTTTTGAATTTTGTAACTCTGATGTCAATCAAAGAGTAGTTACCAACTGAGACTTTTGCTTACCCCCAAGTAAAAGTCATACTTGGGTTGATGCAAACCTGTCTTTAAAGGGCTGGAACCTTATCCATAATAGCACAGTTGATCCCATATTTTATCTGCATTGGTAGTGCAAGCGATCTGCCGAGGTGGCTCAGGCCATTCCATCCAATACACAGGAACTCTACAAACATATTATCCCGACCAGGGGTCAGCCACCCGATGGGTTATCTACTTTTGCTCACATTGAGTACAGGTTCTACATGGTGTGCCTAAACTGTCTGCGCTCTTCGCGCACTGAGTAATTTCACGAGTTAGAAAAACACTAACTTAGCTCTAATGTCGGCTCATTAAATAGCCTACCGTATTAAATAAGCTCCATCATGGAATAGTATTCGGTATTTTATGAAGGTTTCCTTCCAAACACCTTCACATTCCCCTTGGTCGTCATCCTTACCGCAAGATGGTCGTCGCTCTCAGGGCCCCGGGTCCAGACGGCATTCGATCTCCTTCGGGAAGCCCTTGAAGGTAAAATCCTACTGCTACCCTGGTAATGATAAATTTTAGGTCAACAGTGGAGAGCATTCCAAGTAGTCTATATTGCAAATACCCAAGGACTACTAAAGTAACGGCTTTCTATTTTAGGACCCAGCATTGCTACATCCCTATGGCCCGTACCCTAATTCCGCACGCCTGTATGCTGTTTAAGTTTTATCAAAGATTTCCTATATCCTTATGTTCGTGTTTCGGTCTATCCGTGCTGCGTCATTTCATCAGCGGACGGATAATCTGAAAGTCTGCCAGCATTACGACGGACACTTCCGCAGATTCAGATGTTTAAAAGGAAGAGTATGCTATTTATTGCATAGGCTTAGTAAGCTTCTTTTAATGATGAAAGTGATATGCCTTAAAAGACACCTACATTTGATTAACTTTTACCGTATAACACGGTGACACAGAAGAAAACGGAAGCAGCTGTTATAAAGTTTGACATTTCAGTATGTTTGGCAGGGTCCTAGTCTCCGGCATGTAACTTGACGTTGTAAAGGCATCACTTCTTAATTGCTTTTTACCACGTCAAGTTCCTAATTTTAGGCCCTCCCGGTCCCATTTAGAAAAACCTGTGCTTACACATGGAGATAAAGCTCTCATAAATGAATATTATAAAGAGATATAGTTTCCTGGTGTCACTGTGGATTGAATTATTATGGGCTGGGGGAGGAGCACGAGGTCTGAATTATGTTACTTCGGGGCTCATCATGGCTCTTTGGCAGTTAGTCATTTTCATGTCTTTGAATCTTGTTGCAAAAAGTTTTCTTCAAATGGGTCGTTATTACTCCGCATCAAAACTTACATATATATTAAACGTATGGTTCAACTAAGTCTTGTTTGCATACAACTACAGTCACTGGAAGAAGTGTACTTGTTCGAAACCCTGGAAAGCAAATTTTGAACCAGTGGGGCATTTGCAGACTTCGTTAGTAAAATTGTCTTTCAGTTCAGTGAGCATGTACACTCTCAACCGTATAAAGCTGTCCGTTTGGAAATGGTTGTGGCACTATTCTGCGCTAGAGACACGAACCTATGGTTAATTGGTCATCACTTAACTTGGCTGTATTAATTAACCTTTCAGACATTGATTTCCTTAGAAATTCTTCTATTTTAGATTCCATCTGTCCGTACACTGCAAAGGCCAGAGGTTAAAAAAGTATAAGCTGGACTCTTCTTCTTGATGGAAACAACGAATTATAGCTCACTATTTGGGAATAACTTCAATGGATGCAAGGGATACACATGCGATATAGGTACATGTAGTGTCACCATGAATTTAAAAAGTATATACCATTGTTCAAGCCAATGCCCTTTTGAATATTATTAGAACCGCTCAAGCACGCAACATATGATGCAATGAGCAACCACAAAAGGTCCCAGGGTCCTCAAAACGGTTTAATTGCTCACACCTTGCCTTGCTCAGAGACCCAAAAGGGCCCCAAAGAGAGTAATACTCTTATTATTTTATAAAAATAACGATCGTTCTTTACCCTGGAATCATAACAAGCTGATAAACTCAGCATATAGAACCAAATTGATTGGTTCTTTCTCATCCTTTTTGCTCAATTTAACCAGGCACTGCTAAGCTCGAACAAAGCCAAACGGATCGATGGCAAAGTGTCATTCAAACCAGTCGATAAGAAAAAGAAAATTCGTGTGTCATACTTATTGTACGTGCAAGTAATTACCTTCGAGATTAGTCGAAAGTCTCTTGAACAGTTTTGCCAGTGGTGCCTGGGCATGGGAACTTGGTATTTTCTAACCAACTGAACTGTTTGTTTTTGTATATACCTGTTCGTTACTCGTTTCTTTCCTGTAACTATACTTGAGGGTATTTAATATGGTTGTGCAGTTATTATCTTGTTTGCTTTCGCCAGGTTGCGTGGAAAATGTTCAGGCTTTGGACAATTTGCTACTTTGCTACAACACTAAATAGTACAAATTTACGTTGGGTCGAGCTTTCAAGTCAACAGTTTTGGCTCTTAAGTGGATCCGCTACAAACTTTGAAGATCAGCCAGGATAAAAAAGCCAACCGATTAAAACCCCTTTAAACTCGACCCTAGACTTTTCAAAGTTTTTTTTTGGGGGGGGGGAATATAGTTCTTCTTTTTCATTCTTCATATAAATCATTCAGGGGAGTGATTTACTGTGTGGAAGAGCAGCAAGCAGAGATCTTACAAACGAGAACTAAAATTCTCATCGTTTAAGGTTAACAGTAGATGGGGCCGACTTCCGACCTTTGAATCGTATACAGGTTTATTGTCTCACTGTTTTATTGTCTTGATCTCATTGTCACAGTCAGACAGTCTTATGTAAGTTATCCTGCTCGTTCCTGTCTTCGCCCTTTCGTCTACCTTTCATTTAAACTTTGAATGCCTTGTTCACAACTCTTGGGTTCAAGTGAACAAAATGTACAGTAGACGTGGCCCGTAACACAAATGTATGTGGTTACTTAACCTGAAAGAACCATTCACAAGCATAGCCTGGATTTTTATTTTATTGGCTTATTAGGCAAACCTACGAACGTGCAGTCAGATAGCTTCCTCTAGTGTCAGCTTGCTGGTTCAATGGTCCGTCATTTAGATCACATTTTTTTTAAATGGCTAAGACAGAAGGTCAGTCGGGCCTTCTGGGGGACTTTCTCCCAGGCGCGTGCCAAACGGAGGGGAAGGGGGCAGCCACCCCCAGAGCATATTGTTTGTATTTTTAATGACTTTTTATGATATCGCGAGTAACTCAAAATAGAAAACGTTCAGATGCAACTTTCAAGACCTTGGAAGTGCCATTTTCGGCGATCTGGGAGGTATTTTCGGCCAAAATTTTCTTGTACGCTTCGCAGTGGCGCTGAGCATAGATAGTTTGCCTACAGGTTTCGCCCCCTTGACAAATTCCTGGCTAAGTACCTGCATTCTTCTGAAAAATGAAACTAAACTCTGTTAGATGTGATTTTCTGGCATCTGGCAATCAACAAAGTGTTGAAAGAAGCATTTCTACGGCATTGTTAGTTATTATGCAGTGTCAGGTAACCATCTGCATTTTCGGAGTGAGGGAAACGGTTTCTTATTGTCATGTAACTGAACTGATAAGTCCTGTATTCCTTCACCATTCCCACAAGGACATCAATTTTATTATAACAATTAGGGGGTTATTTTTAATGTTTTACAAAAAAAATATTTTGGAGGGGGGGCTATTGTGGTATCTACATGGGATATTTTTGCTGCTCACTACGTTGACAGTTATCTAGGAGATGTGAAGGGCGATTCTCAACTGGCATTTTCCGTCCTCCTTCTTTCTTGGGCGATTTTGGCTGCAGCAAGGGTGAACCGATTGTCACCCTGTGTATGTATATTGTATGCGTACCTCGGTTTGAGAACTAACGCCCTAATCGAGGTTGCAAGTGGTTAAGACTTTATACATTTTGTATTGCTTTAATCGTTTTTTAAAGTTACAATTTTTTAGTTACAGTTATTATTTTCTTCATTTCATTTGCATTTTCTTTCCACAACAAACGTAATCAACTTATACAATGATTTATTATACAAAACATCAGGTTAACAGCATTGAAACAGTAGACTTGTGCTAAAAAGGTCTGGCGGGGTTGACGAGGGCATACTTACTCCTGTGACATAACCATAAAATAACGATTTGATTTAAGAAAGAAGGAAAGCAACTACCGCGTCACAGCTAGTATACTACTGGCAATCCACCTCCCTGTAGTGTGGTCAACGTATACGTCACTTTTGTAAATTAGCTGTTTATTGTAGTATTTACCGGAAATATTATTACGTTTCAATTTGGTTTCCCCTGGGCTCTATACAGCCACTTCCATCTTGCAGTCTTGATACCAAAGGAAGCCTCATTTTGATCTTATGGCCTATGATCACGTCTGATAATTTACTCAGATCTGATTGTATTGTTCAGGGAGTTGCTAGCAACTCCCTGCACTGTCATGTCTGGTTCTATGGTTACACTTCGTTCAAGGTCATGTCTGTTTATGTCTCCATGTCTGATTCTATTATGAGTCACGTCTGATCATATGGTCATGTATGATTCTATGACCACGTCTGATTTTCTCGTCATGTCTAATTCTATGGTATACATCTGATTATTTAGTCTTCAGTTCTGTCTGATTCTATGGTCATGTCTGATTCATGCCTCATTCTATAATCATGTCTTCACGATGATATGGTTACTTCTGATTTTGTCGTCATATCTGACTCCACTGTGATGTCTTATTCTTTGGTCATGTCTGATCCTATGGTCATGTCTGATTCTATGGCATGTCTGATTCTATGGCCACGTCTGATTATTTGGTCATGTCTGATTCTATGGTTCCACAGTCATGCATGATTATGGTCATGTCTGATTCTATGGTCATGTCTGATTCCATAGTCATGCCTGATTCCATAGCCATGCATGATTATATGGACATGTCTGATTCTACCGTCATGTCTGACTTATGGTAATGTCTGATTCTATGGTCAATGTCTGATTCTATGCTCATGTCTAATTCTATAGTCATGTCTGTTTCTGTGGTCATGTCTGATTCTGTGGTCATGTCTGATTCTGTGGTCATGTCTGATTCTGTGGTCATGCTGTCGTCAACACAATCACAGTCTCGTGGTTGATCAAACTTAACAGGGGCACTGTCGTCATAAATTTAACGAAACTGTCACCTGCATTTCCAGCTCAACATCATGTCAACGCGTGTTAACGTTCTCGTCATCTTCCAAACTGTTACTATTATAGACATCATTGGCATGTAGGCCTTAGCTCTCTGTTGTTATTTACATTGTTACAAGAAAATATATGGTCTCTCATGATTTTTTTTTTTGTTTTTTTACACACCATAATCATTTTGTTCCAAAAAATAGTTCATGCTATGTTTACAGTTTCTTTCATGTAACCTTTGTCCTTAGTAACAGTGCTGATGTTGTGTTCGTCGTCGACTCGTCGTTTTCATTAGAAACAATTATTTTAATAGTTCTTTTTTACAGTATTCTTTCTCTTCATTCATCAGAAAAGTAATTCTGGTGATAGTTCTGCCTTCAGTATTCAGCTGGAGATTCCCCCTTTTGGGAGACGCCTCCCTACTGGGACAAAAATGGTCGTGTGCGCCGCAATTTTGTCTTTTTTTACTCACATTTCCACGCTTTCTTTGTATACATTGTCAGTGACGAATAGGGTTTGGAACCCCCTAGCAAAATTTCTCGGTCTAATGAAACGAAATTGAATGTTTATTTGGTAGGTGCTTTGTCACAGCTGCAGAAAAGCCACGTCCTAACCATTGGTTCACCATGCCGTTTTTGAAAAAAAAAATAAATGCAAGGTTTTAAGTGGCTTTCGTTCCTGCTAAGCCTTTTCTTAATTAACCTTGCAAACCTTTGCAATGTTTTGCATAAATTTTTCCCCATTTGGGATAATTTGTGCTTTCTTCTGGACTGGTATTGTCAACATCATCATGGTGTCTTCATCTTGGTAGTCACGTTTACCCTCTGATTATACATTGGTTCATCATAGTAGAGACACGGAAGTGCTACCTAGGAGGTATATCGAAGTAAATTGACAACCAACCGTTATCGTTTCGTCGCACAGTGTAACAGTGGCGGATCCAAGGGGGCGCAGCAGGCGCCCCCACTGGCCGTCATGCGTGAAAAAAAGTTGAGGCGAAAAAAGAAAATGCTTCAAAATGTGTCAAATTTAGCGCCATTTTGCATCTCAGCCCTCTTCCAAATGCTAAAGTTTTCCAAAGGGGAGGGGACACCCCTCCCTTTGCGTCCCCACCCTTCGCGTCCCCACCCTAGGACAGCGATCAATCAATCCTTGCGCCACCTCTATTGAAAATTCCTGGATACTCCCCTGGCCTAACGCCACGTTCTGTAATCAATCTTATTTCAGTTAAAGAATATTTCACTGCCCATATTTGCCTACAATGCCTTCTATATAAGCTACGCCAGCACGCTGCAGTGTTTCTTTTTTGTCTTGAAAATGGTCCATTTAGCGCTATGTTTGGCTTTTTAAGTGAAAGATTACTTTTATTCAAAGATAAATCCAAACTAAAATCGGATTATTCGCTTCATTGAGGAAAATACTTTTCACTAGCTTTTATGTAAATGAGATCATGTCACAACATATATTTATTGAAGAAGTCAGTTATTTGATATACTACTTTGTTACAAGAAAACATCATTTATATATTCTTCGATCACATGCGTTTGGCAAAACTCTCAATTTATGGTGCATTACACATAATTATCATTTCGAAAGGCCGCGGGGTACTTAGCTAACTTTTCCGTCCTTCAAAGATCTGACACAGCGAACTCGACACAGATTGTTAATGAGAGCTGTATTTTTGAGAGAACATCTAACTTTAGAATAAAGACGATGCTACGCGACCCTTTTTTGTCAACCTTCCGCTGCTTTCTCTTCCTCCTCCTTCTGCTTCATAGTGGATGAAATAAGGAGAAGAGGCGTTCTCTTCTTCAAATCCCTCTCACTCTTCAAATAACACTTTATCCTTGCAAGCAACACAGAAATCAATTCTATGAGCTTTATATACGAGGAAAGAATGTCACAAGTTCAGAGTTTTAACCTCATGTTGTAAAAGTATGGGCATGAGCGAGCTGTTCGTTTTAACGCTTAATAAAGTCTATCAATTTTAGAGGCATTAAAGCGGCTAACTATGTGAGAGCAGGGAGGTCTAATAATACCAGGGAGCTGCTACTTGCAAGTAGCAGCTCCCTGATAACACTTCCCTGGTGAAAGCATGTACCTTCCAATATGTAGTACATGGGTACTACGTGCATCCTTCCATGACCAAAGCCGTTACATAGACCTTGTCTAATTTGGTTTTACGTATCTAAGTTAGACCTTCTCTTTTCTCAGGGACATAAAATCGTTCAGAGTCATCTTAGTACGTCAATAATATCCTTCAGTTCATTTGAAGTTAATGTTTTTTGAACTTCATGGCTACTACCAGGTACCGTATAGTTAACTGCTTTTATCGATCACCCACACTATTATCTAATTATCACTACATTGGGGTGCTCATCTGTACGTGATATTTTGATACAAATAGTACACTTTTTCAAGGTTATTTTATTATTTTACTTTCATAATAGAATGCTGTTTCATAACCTGACAAGACTATAGATGTAACCTAAAATAAAGCTAGTTTAGTACCTTAATGCGACTTTAAGGTCTAATCTTAAGTAGGCTGTTTCATACCTTGCCACGGCTTAAGATGTAGCCTAAATACACCGGTATAAGCTAAAACTATGATTAAACCATGATAAACCTGTTAAATACCTTGGTAGGGCTTCGTAATGTAACGTACGATAAATCTGGTAAATATCTTCATACGATGTTATGGTGCAACCTATACTAAACATGTACCTGTATGATGTAACCTAAAATGAAATAAACCTGTTTAATAGTTTGATACAACATCATGACGTAACATATATCAAACCAATTTATTACTGAAAATACATCAAAATGTAATCTAAAACAAAGACATTTAATAGTTTGATACAACATCATAATGTAACCTAAAACAAACTTATGTAATCCTTTGATACAACGTAACGATGTAACTTACAATAAACGTGATTAATACCTCGATACACCATAATGATATTACCGTAAACAAGCTCGGTTAATACCAAGAGACGGATTTATGCTGTATTCTAAGGTATATCTCTTATCTGACGTTAAATCAGCATTTTCTACCTTTTCGAAAGTCCCCTCGACTCTCAGACGAAGAGCTAAGGGTAGGAACCAAACATTACTCCCGAAGGAGTTCTGCTCCCCCAAAGGAGCTACGTCACCAAAAGGACAACATACGTCCCCAAGAGTACAAAAACTTAACTGAACAACCTTTCAACCCTTCTACATCAAGGGTCTGTCATACGTGGTCCAATTCTTGACTGGCTGAAGAACAGATACTAGACATTTTGTTCGTTTGTTTGTTTATTGTTTATTTCAAGCAACTATATGTATAATATTTACAATGTATGCAATGTATATACAACATTCAACAAGTGTGACTAAATTACTAGAAAAGGAGGAAAGAAAAGTCAACACTTATGAACATTTCCCCCTTAAGATAATCTAACTACTGTACTATAAATACAGAATAACTACAGAATGAGTGACGACATAATGCTAGATAAATATTAGATGTAAAAATGAGATATGAAATATGTGATGATTGCAAACTATATTTAAATGAACTTATACTTCTACTTTCTCTGATACTTAGTGCAATGGAATTCCAAACATTTACCCCACAATATGATATACAGAGCTGTTTTTTTTTGGTTCTTCAGAGAGACTTCTCGACATCAAATCATTGGCCTTAATTTTTAAGTCCACCGTCACGATGCGTCTTTCGTAGTACCTACTTTTAAAGGTGAGAAACCATTTAACGTTTTGAGAAACAATTTATAAGAAAATGACCTGACAGACCTCGGGCATTCGTTTCTTTGTATTTTCATGTGGTCATTAGTCGTGAAACCAGTAACACTAAATGAAATTTACCTTTCTGTGGGTATGCTAGATTATGCCCGATTCTTTTTTATCTATCGCAAATGTTTTATGATTAAAATAGAGGGAAACCTAAGTTTATCTGTGATGCATATTCATAGGATATGGGATGGTGGGTGGGGTTTGTAGGGCGGCGACATCTGAACGAAAAAGTGTCTATTTCAGGGGAAAAGTGTAGTTTTCAAGGCAAAATTCATGTCATGATTATTTTGCAAGTGAAGCATATTTCATGGAAAACATCTTTCGTCACCTTGTGGAGTGTCTTCCCACACGCCTAAGATGTAATACGCATATTCATGTAGTGAAATATGAAAATATCTTGTAAAAAATTAAAGAGGAAATGTGATTGGTTTAATTGTTGGGGTAAGATAAGAATATAAGAGGAGATGTGATTGGTTTAACTGTTGGGGTAAGATAAGAATATAAGAGGAGATGTGATTGGTTTAACTGTTGGGGTAAGATAAGAATATAAGAGGAGA